>ML685830.1:8960942-9030035 GCA_007922175.1 Pelusios castaneus
GTGTAGACATAGCCACAGTTCCCCTTTTTAGGTGAGCCAATGTAATGCAAAGAATCAAACATTCCTCCCTGAGCTCACGCGATTTCTCCAAACTATACTTTGGAAGCACATTCCACTTTGAATAGAACACACAGCCAGGTCACACAGCTGAGATTGCCTTTCACGCAAGGGTAAGCTTGGGGGACCTGATCATCCCAGGGAGACCCCACGAAACAGTTCGAACAGGAGAGGGGGGAGCATGGTAGAGAAACACAGTGCACCGTGCAGAGCCCATTGCAGGGGAGGAAGAGGAGGTGAAGTCACGTGGGTGGTGTGGGGGGGGGGATGCCTTGTTTGGTGGCTATTTGTGCACCATCTTACCTAGGTGACCATATGCAACATCAGTCTCCTGAAGGTCATGCTGTCCAAGTGAGAACAGTTGCTGCAATCTGCAGGGGTCATGCCTAGCCCATATGCTGCCCTGCTCTGTGCTGTGATCATGCCTGCAGCTTTAATAACTGAGTGACAGGGCAAGGTTTCATTCCGTGCCAGGGGAGAGAAGGCAGGTCTCCCCAGAAACCTTCTTGTAAGGATTCATGAATACCTGTATGAGACTGTTTTGGACATCTCCCAGGACAATAAGCAAAGCATTCACTTGCACATCAAAACTCTCTTTGAATAATCATGATGGGCCAGGGGGAGGGTATAATACATGATGCAGGATATATCACAACCCTGCGCCCACCCCCCACAATTTCCCCACACTGGCAGTTCCCCTAAACCCCCAGACCCTGTGGCTGGATGGTTTCCCCAATACACCCCACGGCTATGCCTCCACCAGCTTTCTCTGCACTGCTGGCCTGATTCTTCCCCCCACATGGTGTGCTCTGTGCCCATCCTGCAGCAACCCAGGGCCACCTCTCTGTCCCCTATACCCTGTGGCCAGATGGCTTCCCCCACCCCTGGCAGCTACTAATGGAATGAACATAGCACGGATCGATCACTCACTCACCTGATGTGCTTTCCTCTGCATCGCCATCCTGAAGTGGGGCAGGCTGCTCTGGGGTGACAAAAAGATCCTGTCTGTCCAAGAGAAGTGCTACTCCGCTCTCTCGAATCCCATTTTCCTCATCCTCCAAGTCCTCCTCGGACACAGAGTTGTCCTCATTCACCCTGAAGTCCATCAACGTTACGTGGCAGCATACTGGTTGGGTCATCAGCAAGAATCGCATCCAGCTCTTCATAATATTTGCACGTCTTTGGCGCAGACCCTGAAAAACTGTTTGCCTCCCTAGTTCGCTGTTAGAACTGACGAAGCTCTTTGATTTTAAAGTGGCACTGCTACGTGTCCCTGTTGTGGTCCCTCTCGATCATACCACGTGAAACATTTTTCATAAAGGTCACAATTCCTTTTGCTGCTTCGGAGGTTAGTGAGCATCCACTCCTCGCCCCATAGGCTGATCAGACCTAAGATCTCCAGACGACTCTATGCTGGAGCACGTTTGCTGCACTCAGACGCCATTAACTGCTCAGGTGAAAAGCATGCCATGCTGCCCAAGCAGGAAATGGAATTCAAACCTTCCCAGGGCTGCAGGTAGGGGAGAAGCTATTTGCTGATGACTTGGCCAAGGTGAGGCACCACAGGAATGCCAGAATTGCAAGAACAGAGAATTCTGGGATGGATACTGGAGGCCAATAACTTCACATTAAACTGCTCTCTGTCTACACTGACATTAAATTGCATTATTAAAATTGACCAAAACATTACACCTCCTGCAGAGGTTGTGTTATGATATTGACTTACAGGATCAGTTCGTCAACTTTACAGCCACCTGAGTGTAGACGCATGCAGTCTAGAGGGTAAGCGGCGTTACATTGACCTGAGACCTCAGTGTAGACCAGACCTTGGTCTTTTTGTAATCTCTCTACAAATAGATTGTTCCCATCGAACAGAATTATAAAATCATAAATGTGTCATACTTTGTGTGTATACATACATCATAAATGTACTATCAAATGCATGGAAGTGATATGCGCATGTAATAAATTGCAGAGCTTTGTGATAACTTCATTTGCCATGGACTGTTTATCACTCCTGCTATCTGCCAACTAATCCAAATGCTATGGGACATGCTCTAATCCTGCCTCTTTTTTGTTTGTTTATTTAACATATATGCTAGAGAAATGTCCATCTTTCCTCCCCCAAAGGTATAAATTCCCTACAAAATTAATCCTATCTGAGCCCTAGGACTGGCAAACTTGACTTCTTGCCTAGTAAATCTTTTCGAGACATAAAATGTTACGTCTTTAAAGTGCATGAGGTTGGGGCTAGAAACAAAAGCTGTATACTATGATATTGAGGGAAACTTGCTTCCCGATAGGATGCAGTGCTCACTTCTTGCCTGAAGAACATGGGATGTCAGTGTTTATAAGTTCCATTTTTTACAAACAGAAAAGCTATTTAGTTCGATTTAGAGGTTTAATGTCTCTAACAGAGCTCTAAGCAGTTGGGCTCATGGCAAATGTGGTACCTGGCAGAGATGCAGAATACCATCCCATTTAAAAATAAATAAAACTCTCTGACATTTTTTCAACAAGCATTTCTGTATTATTTGAAGCAAATACAAAATAGGTGAGGATGACGGATGGTAGATATATTGCCTCTTGTTCGGTATGACCTGCATACCTCATTCATGGCTTTACCACTAATCCATAATGCATCATCCCAATCTCAGGATGATTCTACATTATACAATCATGTATTCCAGATATAACAGCTTTAAAAATTTCCCTATTCTCTGAGGAGTCATAGTAATTAATATATTATTTATAATCAACTTATGCCCTTTTATAGAATGGAAGAAGTAAACATCTGTGAACAGCTATGCAAAATCTGGTGTGCTGTGTTGTGCTGGAGTGTGGGTTTCAATCCAGGCAAACCATTTTGTCAAGATAAATGGGTGGGGGTTAAAACACGTTTTACAGAGTCAAATGCAATGGCCATTCTCTAGGGAGAGATTGTATCACTATGCATCACACACAGGGTGGTGGGACTTGCACGGTTACATAGCAAACGTGTCTGTATTTCAACATTCCCATGGGTGTATGACACCCACAAAGACTCCCTATGTGATGTGAAAGCTGCTGACAAGATTAGAATCTGATTAATCATAGAATAGACCTTGGAGGACAAGATATTACTACCTCAGGCAGTTGTAACTTGTGATTATTTTCTCTAGTAAACTAGGCTAGTGTTAGAGTATTATACAGATTGCTTTTTAAATTATCTGACTTCTCCTACATAGGAGATGTCTTTCTGTGTTTTTGGCTGATCTGTTATAGGAGCTGAGGTTGGAAAAATGTTTGGTTGTGAGTGGTTAGGTATGACATTGGAAACTAAAATATTATTTAAATGGTAGAGGGTGTTCTTTACTTTTCAGCATGTTATTATGGGAGAAACTGACCTTCATTTTATAACTAACCCATTTTATTTATTATTTTCTAGCTACCTGATGCTAAAAACATAGTAAGCATATATGCTCTGTTATTTTTTTAATTTATGAAGCCTGTTATGGAAAGATAGTTGAAGATCCTTGTCACCCAGGTCATTTCCTCACACCCCCACCTCGTATTTTTTTCTCCCTACTAAACTGAAAAAAATGTTCTTGTAGTTTTTCGATGTAGTTTCCATCTTGATGCTGTTGCAGAACAAAGCACTACTGTTCACTTCGGAGACTTATCAGCAATGTAGTCCTCAGTTTGAATGGTCCCATTCCTCTGTTATTGCCCTACACTAAAAGAAGTTGAATGATATTTGTCATTCTTTTTCTTTCATTTGTGGGACAGAAACAATTATTCATTTTAAATCCTCTAGCTATCCACTTTGGAAAGCTTTTTACATCTTCATTCTGATTTGAAATATGTTCTTGTTATTTATATAAAAGGCATGTTTTATTAAAATGTGTTTATCTCTGAAATTATTTCATTTTATTATTCTACTGGTGATGATTAATGGTAATCTATTTTTGCTTTCATTTGTAGTAATCCACGATATGTTAGTATAACCATTAATAGCAGGGGGTACTACTGATAACCTTAAGAAACAACCCCAAAATTTAGTCTAGTGGGTACAAAAGTGCAGTGTGGTTTTGTAAGGTATCTGGGGTGGAAAGTGCTAGCCCATGGATGCTGTTTTAATGTAGCTCGGTTTGTTAATTTTACCTGGCACAATAGGGGAAACGTGTGCCCATTTGTATCTGAAATGGACTGTGGCTCTATGTTCTGATCCTGCTCCAAACTTTTTTTTTTTTTTTAAAGTACTACCTTATTGTACGGTATTTTTCCCAACCATTATGGAATCATTAATGTAAGAGGTGCTGCTTTGGGATTATTATAATTTTTTTAATAAAAGCAATGGTAAAACAGCCATTGAGTTAATATAAGTGGAATTGGGCTCAGCCCCAAGCTTCTGAGAGAGGATGGTCTCATTTTTTACACGTGATTTCCTGTGACTGACATATATATACTGATAAAAACTGGAAAATCAATGACAATGGAAAATTTCATGTACAGCTTTTGTTATTGGCGAGAGGGTCTTTGTCTTTAAAACCTAATTGTAGCCTTACTGGGGGTTACGTACTCTACATCCTTATCTGTAGTCCAAAGTGCACGAAATAGATTAGGTCCTGACCATTAAAAATATTGTGCATGAGAAACATATTGTTTCTGTGAAGTGTTTACAAAATAACTATAACACACTTCCTACATTTAACTCAGAAATAAAATCTTGTCTAGACTAGTTTACATAATAATAGCCCTGATCTTATGCCACAGTGCTGCCTAACTGATTCATCAAGCTTCCTTTGCTGAGGAAAGGACTCATGTTCTAAGTGCCTGATTCTGCAATCCTATAAGTTAAATTCTTTGTTGTCTTACTCCACAAAGAGTTCCACTTATTTCAATATAATTATTTGTGAAGAATATTATTAGAAAACTCTGTGTGAATAAGGGTGGCAGAATTGAGTGCTAAGTGAGTTCACTTTCTTAGATGGTGAATTGAAATTGGTGCTGATAGTCTATAAATGCTTTTGGGTAATGTAGCTGTGTATCATAAATGTGGGTGAGATATGGACTGTACCACAGAATTTTCAGCCTGAGGTGTGAGAAGTGAACATGGTTTTAAGATACCTCTGCACTCTCTTGAGTCTGGATTGAGTCTGGATTAGAGTAGCTCCAGATGTAATTTAAGCAACCCTATGGCAACCTGTCAATGACTGCGGGTGAGCAGCAGTGCACCCTTGAATTCATGCAGCACTAAGCAGTGGGTCTCCACCACTGATTGACATGTCTCTCTCACTCCAGCCTCACTACTGTGGCCATATCCTCTACACCAGGATTTACAAATGTGTCTTCACAAACCAGCATGTTTCTTCCTCAGTCTCTACACCTGAGGAATTCTACTTCAGCCCTTTTACAGTACTCTGACCCCATGACCACAATATGTGAGCTCTGGTGAAGCGACATGAATCCTCTCAGAGCTGTCCCCAAATATGTCCCCAAATTTCTGAAATTTCAGATCCAGATCAGATTTTTTGCTGCTGGCTTCACCCCTACAATGAAAGGAAGAAAAACCCAGAATTAGAACGTCTTGGAAAAATGAATAAATTTAGATCTGGATGCTAATTGGCAGTTCAGGTTCTTCTCTGTTGTATTCACTGTAATATTTGGTACATGGGCCAAGAAAATTAGGCTAGCTATGATAATTTTGGAGATGGCATAAGAGAGCTCATTTAATTACATAAAAGTGAAAAAAAAAAAGATGAGTGGAGGAAATTAACACACTGCTGTCCTCTGCTGAGCCAGAAAAGAAGCAAATGTTATTTTTATTAGTAAAATTTCATCCAATTGTAACAGTGTTTTGTTCTTTTAAGGGCAAGAGGCCTAGGGTAGGCCCACCCTAATAGCTAAGTAGGCACATCTGAGCAGTAGTCAGGTGATGCTCCTATAAATAGCAGCAGGAAGCTACGGAGAAGATTGTGGGAGCAGAACAGAGCTCAGCACTGTGGAAGCAAGTAGGCTACAGCAGAGAAGGAAGCCTGAAACTTCCGGGGAGTGGGGGTGAGACTACAGGCAGGAAAGGCTAGGAGTGGCCTGAGGACATAAATGGATAGGCTTGAGGAGAAACCTGAGAATGTTTGTTAATTTAATAAACTGGAACCTGAGAATTGTGAGTTATTGAAGAAGCCTCTTGAAAGGGGACGCTTGCCCATCTGCCCAGAGATCACGAAGTGGTACATGGAAGAGGTTGCCAATTGTTACCAATATCTATCCTTTTCTGAAATAATGATAATCAGGTGGATGCACTATTATCACTGGCATTAATCTGATTCCCCCCATTTAGAGCTGAATGGATACATCACAATAAATAATTTATCTGATAAATGTAGCCTCCTTTCCAATTCACAGAATATCTTTAAGATCACAATTCCTCAGAAATATCCATTATTCTCAATTACACGTCTGTTGTGTTGAATTTTAAAGCTGGGTAGTTTTGATTGGTTGGGTAAATCTGTTCCTGGATTGGAAATGTATTTCCAGCAACCATGCACGCAAAAGCAAACCTTAAATTCGTTTCCACAAATATTTATACATGAGATGTTGAAAATTGCTTTCTGTGAACATCTATGCCAGTAAAGTGTAATCAAATGAATAGCTGTGCAGTGTGAACATAAAAGGGACATGAGTATGCCTGAATATAATTAATTAGAACATGTAAGTAAATATTCGTAGAAAACTTGTTGTGATATTTACCCAGCAGTACAGCCACACAATGCTGGCAAAAAAATCAGACAATACTCTTTTACTTAACAGTTCCTTCATTTGTTCCTGAAGGGTATTGTAGCTAACCCATTTCACCTGTGACAGCGACAGGTAAATCTCAGATTGGAATTTCTGTTCCAGTCTAAAATGGATCCTTTCTAATATTGCCCTAGGCTACCTAGGTTATGAATTTTGTGGTGTGTTAGGATAGCGTTCAGTGATAAGAAAGAGCAGAGATTAGATATGTTCTGAACTGGGTATATATTCTCTTTTTTCAGGTGTCTGAGAGAGATGAAACCTTTAAAAGAATGTTTCAAAAATCTTTTCTGAATTGATGTGTGGTGTATTTCTCTTTTTTACACAAGGTGACAATGTATGTGAGATGTAAAGACGAGTTTGCTCAGGCAATTACCCCTTGTTGATAGCAGATTATTTCCTCTGGCAAACTTGAAAATAACTTGTTGGTATATAAGTTACTGCTGTTCTGGGGACACAAGTAATTTACTCACCTGTCTTTTTTATGAGCACATTTATTTTAATCAGTGGAGTTTGGAATGGCTCTTTTTCATCTAACTCCATCTCTTTTGGAGTTATACACCCTCTTACATGTAACAAAGGAGAGTCCATTTGCACACACAGGAGAAAAGAAGTTTGATGTATTGCAAAAGAGCATTCTTTATATAGGAAATCATATCCCATGCTCTTTTTCGTGTAAAGAATGTAGCTTTCATTTTCTATAGCAGTGGCCCAAATTATTTTTCTGAATAAGGCAGTGTTTCACTTCAGTGAGTTACAAGATGTTATCACTCACAGCGGAGAACAGTGTCTTGGAAAAAAGTGAGCATACACATTAGGGCTGTGGAAAAAACCACATAGGGTAGAACGTTTGTTTTAAAATCTTTAGAGAGTTTTTAAATTATCAGATATTTTGTGAAATATCCAATATATGAGATATTTTTTGAAAGAGAGATTACCTAGAATGAAATGAAGGGACTTGATTATTAACTAACCAACTTAATTAATTTATATCTTTCAGTTTGCAGGGGGCGGGGGAGAGGCAGAAATGATGTATAAAAAAATTGCAGAATTACACCCACCCACCTCTAGCTAGATAATACAAATGCAGAATCACAATCTGATTTATCACCCTTACTTCAAAAGCAGTTTCAATGAAATCTATTAGCATAACAAGATACTATTCCACCTGAATGTGCCCCTAACATAAAAGAAAATATGTATCTTGCAGTGTTTCATGAAGCTTAGGTCAATATATAATTACAACATCACTGATAAAATATTAACTCTAAAAACTATCACTGAAACCAGTTAAATACATTAATAATTGAAAACACTGGCAAACAAATATGTTTTCATTTCCTACTTAAAAATTAAGAGGTATATAGATGCTTCTCAATTCATGTAAATAGCTCACATTAAAATTAATGGGAGTTATTGTTATGTTCATAGCATACATGGAGAGAAGTTAGATGAAAACATAAAATACTCTGCTGGAAGGTAGCAGTATAATGCAATTTTTTTCCGTGAAATCCAGTACACTAACATACAACAACCAAAAACAAAGAGAGGCAGAGCAGACTGTTCCCTAAAATAGAGAGGCACAGCTCAACCCACCTTGCTCTTGGCTGGCTCTTTGCAGACTGACTGCTGAGAACACAGGTCTCATGCTTCCTCAGAGCCCCATCACCTGCAAGCAGGGCTAGGAAACCCCTTAGGATTTAAAGGAAGAGCCTATAATTTTAACACAGTTTTTTATACACTACAGTTATATAAAAATTTCAGTTTCTCCCTAGACTTAGAATAGGAAACGACAGCATAACAGACATGGCTGCAGGACCTTTGGCCCTTATTTTGCATGTATCTTACTTTTCCTTAGGATATTAGCTTAGCACCATCATCACTTTTACTTGTATTCCTTTTCATCATATTTAACAAAATTCGAGATATTGTCAGCACGGTGTACCTAAAACTCCACTTGCAATGCCAGATTTGTGGCCAGATCCCAGTGCACTGTAATCACAGTCCCCCCTGTCCTTAATCTGTTTTATTTTGGATGTGCTGTGTTCATTTATTTTCCTGGGATGCATGGCATACTTCAGAGATCTGTTATGGTACGTTTGTGATTCAACAGTCATATGCTGCACTTGGAGATACCATTTGTTCTCATAATTTGGGTCTCTTCACTCAAACTTTGCTGATACCCTTCCTGTGTAGGTTTGTCCTGATTCAGGAGTTGTAACTCTGAATTTTCCATTTATGTCCATTATTGGCCAGTCCAAAAATACTTTTTTATATTTATTGGTTCTTAACACACAGTTTTGGATACCAAGTTATGATGGGAGACTCTGTTAACTCTTTGAGAGTTCTTGGATATGGGAATCAAAAAATTCTTCTGTAAGAGCTGTCAACCCAAAACTTGAATTGAATTAGAATTGAATCATGGTCAACTTTTTAATATATATTTTTCAGTTTTCAGTGCATCTGCTTCTGGTTCCAGCTAGCTCTGCCAAGCAGAAGTGCCAAAATGCCATGAGGCAAGGAGTCCTCATGAGATTTCTGGCCAGATCAAAAGTAGGAAATAACAGAAAAATCACTTTGTCCAGACTACCTTTTTATAATAAAGAATTATGAATAGTTTAGATAAGGTCTAGTAGTTATCCAGAGTTGCCTTTATCCTCTGATATTACTAGATCAAGACAACCTGAAACATTCAGATAAATCTTTGAAATACAGGGAAAATCATTCATTACTGTCCATTAATTTTAAGAAAGCCTAAAATATAAAATCATGCTAATTCTCCTGAATATTAATATTTGAAATTTCAAGAGACAATCAAGTAGTTTCTATGACAGATTTGGAGCTGCTCAATACTATTTTGTGAATACTGGGCATGACCTGGTTATTGGAATGGGAACTGTATGACTTTGGGGGGTTAGTTTAATATAGAGCTATTTAGAGAAACTAGCAGGAAGAGAAAAACAACAGAGTCCTGTGGCACTTTTAAAGACTAACAGATTTATTTATCGCATGAGCTTTCGTTGGAGAAAATCCCACTTCATCAGACACTTTGATCTTCAAAACATCTGACAAAGTGGGATTTTCTCCCATGAAAGCTCATGTGATAAATAAATCTGTTAGTCTTTAAAAGTGCCACAGGACTCTGTTTTTCTGCAATAGACTAACACGGCTACCCCTTTGGAACTTAGCAGGAAGAGAGAATGGCTCAAGATAACCATTTAACTACTTGAGGGACAATGCCAGGATTATAAACCTTGAAGATTTTGCCTCCTCTCCAGCCAACCTATAACACTGGTTTGAACCAGGACGGGAAAAGGCTCATAAGCACAGTAGAACAAAAGAACTATAAAAGGGTTTATAAAGGGACTCTCTCACGAATGGGTGGCTAGCTGTCCCAGGGATTTGCTGGGCTATCTGAATAGAAGTTATAGGTCACCATCAGGGGATGATAAAACTTCAGGTGAAATAAATATGAGTTGATTTAAACTCCCTTTTCTCTGAAAACTTTGTTAGTCCTGCTAAAATAAACAACTTAAGAAGACTGTCCCATCACTATATTCACCAACCATCATAGACTCCCAAAGAGAAGAACTGCAGGTGCTGAACTTAGCTGCGCTTGCTAGGTAAGAAAAGTTGATACACAGGATGCAATAGCCCCACCTGCTGTAAGAGTGGAAAATTCTACTTCAGGAAAGGTAAAGGCATGAGGGCTGACTTCTGTGGGGATATCATATATTTAGAGGGACCACAAAAGGAACAGAAGTGCAGCTAGCCCTGTAACCATTACATTGTTTTGCATTGTAGCCCGATCTATAGATTAGATAGATTGCTTGTTTGCTTAAGAATCCCCAGTTATCACTTTGAGGGCTTAAAAGGCTCTTGTCCCAAGATGGAGACCAGTATTATTCAAATTTATTATATGGTTGGGAACCCCAACATGCACCGTTATAACACACACTATTGGAACTTCTATATTTACAAATAGTTAATACTTTTAGCACAGTCCAAACACCCCAACTCAGGCCTCGTCTATACTGAGAAAGTAGATCAATAGAATGCAGCTTCTTTTGACCACATAATATTGTTGTTTCCACTGGCAGGTCAGTTCCACCGACCTAAATAATGGGAAAATGTGACTTCATAAAGCCACCTCCGCAAGAGACGTGGCACTGAAGTTGAGTTGTATGGGTCGAATGAATGGCAGTGTAGGCAGAGCGCAATATAAATCAACGTCATGGGTCTCTGGGAGGTATCCCATAATGCTCTGCTGTGACTGCTCAGAGTATTTGCACTCTCATGCACCGTGGCCATGGACACAGGAAACAGCCCCTCTCCTCAGGCTCTGGGAAATTTTGAATTCCCATTTCCTGTTAGTCAGTGTGGAGAGAGCTTGCCAGCAGAGCTGATCATGGCAACTGCAAGCACAGATGGTAGGGACACAATCCCTCAATGCAGTGAGTGGGGTGTGATCACACTGCTCCAGCTTCTGCAGCTCAACGAGTGAAAGGCGATTTAAATTAAATAGACTTCACTCCACAGTGCTGACATCGCTCCATAAAATAGATAGAAATAATGTAGAATGTGCATCTGGACATCCCTAAACTCACACTATCCCATGCAGAACAACCTGAAATGTTAGGTGTTACCTTCTTCATCACCATCACCTGTTGCCATCATCCTTGCACCTCACAAGTATTTCATCTCCTTCTCCTACTGTCCCAAGGCTGGGATGTAACTTTTATATGATATGCTGATGCTCCTGTGTTTGATGCATATTTAGTTAGGACTTTCCTCCTTTTCCTGATTTGTAGTTCTTCACTTTACTAACGTTAGAATGTCCTCCTCCTCCTCCAGGTTAGTATGTCAATGATCTCAACTTATTATCATTACATCTGGTGTACCATGGTCCTTATGTAGTTAGGTATCTGCAGATGTAGCTTACGTACCTGTTTATATGTATCAGTTCATTGCCATAACACTCTTGTGGTTGGATCATGTACCTTGTGGTCAGAAATTCCCCTTAAACACTCTGTTTTCAGTTCCCCAATACTTGGGGTTTGTCATTAGGCAATTTTAGCTATTTAAAGTTTATCTGTTCAAAGTTTATAGGCCTCAAGCCTTAATCTAACTTTCTGAAGCTAAAGTCTTTCAGGACACAGGCCTGTAGGTTCCTTGCATTACTGCTAAATATAATGGAAAGCAGTGAGTGTAATGAAGGCAAGCTAACCCTATGGGCTTACACCTACTAAATTCAGAGATAAGGAAAGAATATTCTGAGGCTAGAGTGAAAAAGCTGAGAGCAAGAAACATCAAAAGCTAAAGAAAAAACACTGGGGCATGGATTGTCTTTTATTTCTTTTGTCTTTCTTCAGTGCTGTGCACTATGAGGTCCTGTTCCATAAACAGGGTTCCTAGCACCTATGATAATAGAACTAAGAAATAGTAATAAATTGTCAGTGACTTGCTCTGTGGTAAGTGTGGGGGAATGTCTGCAGGATGATGAAAAAAAGAGAATTGTCTAGAATTGTAAAAATATTCCAGACAGCGTGGTCACTTGGAAAATCAATGTGAACAGTGGAAGATTTCACTGGCACTGGAAAAATCTGCTTCAGTCCTATTTACCAGACCTCAGCACTCTTCTTGTAACTAACTGCTTTTACAGAGATAGTGAGTGAAAAAGAAAAAAGGTCTGAACTGTAAATTTAAAATGAAATGAATAATGAAAATAATCCCTCAGGGTTATCCATGTATTTTTGCTTTTAAATTTCTCTCTTCGTAGCCTACTGTAGGCTACATGCTCCCCTTCTTGAATAAAACCACAGGGGAAGATGAACACAGACTCCCTGTACTTGTGTAGCTCTCAAAAATTGGCTTGTTTGATCCATCATTCCCTTTAGACCAGGAGGCTGGTGACTGAAGAATAGGAAGGAAGACGCATATCATAGAGATTTTAGGGTGTGCGTGTGTGTGCGTGCGTGCCCTCTGGTTAGTGAGGTGTATGGTGTATGTACTTAGTTGCAGTATGGCCCTCATAGGGTGTGTCTACACTTACAAATTAAGTCAATTTAAGCTTGCTTAAGTCGGCTTAATTTAATCAGCGGCTACACTACAATTTTCTTAAATCGACTTAAGCTGCTGCTTAAGTCGACTTAAAAAAATTTAAAGTCGACGTTATAAAACCTTATTTAAAGTCGTCTTTATTGGCTAAATCGACTTTATAAAGTCGACTTAGCCAGTGTAGGCGCAGATTAGCGCTAGGTCGATTTAAAGTCGATTTAAAGGACTCCAGGGCTCCCGCACTGCCCTCCCTGCCAGGATGGCTGGCACATCCAGACCCTGGAGTGCCCCCCACAGGGCAGGACACAGCCCTTCCCACCCCTATGCCCTGCCAGTGTCCCTGTCCTGCTCAGCTCCCATTGTACCCAGGTGAAAGAGGCTCAAAAGATGTTTAAACATACAGTTTACAGAATAGTGATGGATTTTACTCTCTCTTTGGCTATCCCTGACAGGAAAGAATGGACCATTCAAGAGTGATAGAGTCCATAAGCAAATCAACACAACCTCATGCTCAAATGAAATATTAGAGTTTGCCTCCCTCAAGAGAGGTCTCTCCAGCACCTTTTAAAAGCATAATGCTCCAAATACTGCTGCTCAGTCATTTTACCTCCTTCCCCACTCCCCTAATAATGTCCATGCTCTTAAAATCCTTAACTGTGACCTTATTAAGACTTGTGTCTCAGTCTAAAGTTTCCTATGTAACCCCTTCTCCTTCATTATCACTTGAACTTTCCAATCACTTCTCCTTAGTCTTCCTTTTCTCTCTTCTTAATGCCAAAATATATGAGAGAGGTCTCTTTATATAGATAAGTATGATATGTGAAAAGGACCATAGTCCAGTGTATAGGGCATTGGTCTTGGACTTGGGAAAACTGGGTTCTGTGTCTGGCTCTGCTGGTTTTCTGCTGGGTGATACTAGGTAAGTCACTTCACTTCTGTCCCCACTCACATCCTGGGCTGTTTTATTTATTTAGCGTAGTCAGATTGCCTTTTGTGCATAGCACAATACAGCTCCATTCTCTGTGCTACCATAGCGCAAATAAATGTGTGTGTGCGTGCACGCATGCATGCATAAAACCATACAGATACAATGTATATTATATACATAGGTTTCATAGGCATGGCCTTCATTGAATTTTTTTAATCTCCTGATGGGATAGAGCTACCAACACTGAGCTGCTTAAGTGGGCCAGTATATCCAGCAAGCAACAGAGATGCCTTAAACTGAGTTGCCTCTGCTGGTTTGGACATCTGTGCTGAATGAATGACAAGCACATCCCAAAGGACATCTGTTACAGTGAACTGGAATCCGGAAAAGATTTAAAGGGTGTCCAAAAGTACATCAAGGATGTGTGCAAGTGAGACCTCATAGAAATGGTCATGCATATGGATAACTGGCAGGATAACTTTCAAGACCTCAGCCTTCGGACATGATCTACAAGAAGAAGCAGTCCAGCTTAGGAGAGGAGAAAAGAGCTTTCAAAGCCAGAGCCCAGAGGTTTGAAACACTACTTTTAAATGTGACAAATGCGGTAGATATTGTTTCTCTCGAGTGGATCTCTTCAGCCACAGCCATGTTTGCCATAAAACCAACTGATTAAATTTTCTGTCTCACAGAGGTACCCTACCCATGATCTCTCAAGACTGAAGGATGCCAAAAACGACTAGAGAGAGAGAGCGCTGATCAAGAGAGAGAATCTCTGCCGCATTTGTCACATTTAAAAGTGGACAAATTTCAAAGGGGTAGCCGTGTTAGTCTATTGTAGAAAGACAACAGAGTCCTGTGGCACTTTTAAAGACTAACAGATTTATTTATCTCATGAGCTTTCATGGGAAAAGCTCATGCGATAAATAAATCTGTTAGTCTTTAAAAGTGTCACAGGACTCTGTTGTCTTAAAAGTGGAGTTAGCTACATCCACGTCCATTTCTCTGAGGTCTCACTTGCGCACTTTATTGAAACTTAATTTTGAGCACCCTTTAAATCTTTCCCAGATGTGCCTTTTGGCATGTGCTCTTCATTCATTCATTCATTCATTCATGTAAAGTATTTATGCTATGGTAGTATATATGTGTATTTGTGCACTTGTACAGAGGATTAAAGTAACTTTCTTGCAATAAATAGTAAATGAAAATGCAACAACTTATTAAAAATTCCACATAACTCCAAACACATATTCTTATAGTCTTTACATTTTTTTGCTGGCTGCACAGAAAATAAGCTTCATAATAAAGAGAAGAACTTTGCTAATTAATTGCATTTTGTCCTTGTTGCCTGTTTTAACCTACAGCATTATCTCAGGCAGAGTACTACTGCCAATGCCAGAGATATGACAAATGCATTTTGACAGTCCCTGTGCAAACCATGTTATAGTCCTCTGAGTACTAATTTTAACAGCAAAAGTAACAGCAATGCTTCTAAGGGATAGCTAAGCAAAATCATACCACATTACTAACATGTATGCAGTGCTTCTGTGACATCCTTTGTAACATCAGGAAGCTGCAAAGTTGCTATCTTTATCAGAATGATTTCTCTGGCTTGCGATTTGTGACTCCGGACAACAAGCAGTTCCAAGCACTGCATCAGCACCAATAATAGTGCAGAATCAATGTGGGTGTTAATGACATTGTGAGTAGACAAATTCGGGGGCAGGAATCCAAGTCCCACAACAGCCTTCCTATAGTTAATGCCATTCCTGCAAACAGCATATTCTTGGACTGAGTCCAAGGACTTTGGTCCCAAGATGAACTTTCCCTGATTTTGTGATATGTTAACATCCACTGTACTCAGGGATACACATGCTTTGCTTATGAATCACTCAGACAGAGACCTATATGTGTATTTTCCAAATAAGTATCAGTAAACGTGTTCTGGCTACATTGAAGAGTGCAATTGTTTAACAGTTTGTCAGGCTGTTACTGTGGGTTGTATCAACACACCAGGATGCGTCTTTTATAATTTAGTTTGAATGGATTTTTGACCCATGAATCAATGAACCGCTTGAAGTCTGAGTAGTATTTGCTTCCTGAAAGGCTGAATGATATCAACAAGGTCACAGTTAACTGTCATTTTTTTTAAATAATAAAAAAAATGTACTCAGGGGGCATTTAACATATTTTGACAAGGTGACCCATAATTTATCCATTAGTGTTTTATTTGTCTAAGTTCCTCTGCATTGATATGCAAGGATCATGTAATAGTTCATTGATGTCCCACTTGGGGGCGGGGAAGAAGGCAAGTGGGACTTTTCCAAGGTCTTTTACAGCCAGAATGCATCTAGCTATTGCTGTATTGATTAAACATTTGGATAGTTAATCAACACAGCTAAGCCCTTTTAACCTGCCATGTGCTGTACATATGAACAAAAGAGCACAAGCATACAATTTTTATTTTCAAATTTGAACACAGAAAACATCTTTGTAGAGAATAGGACCAGATTCTTGGTTTGCTATGGCACCTGATTTGAATGCCAACTTGCAATACAACCCTGTTCATATTTTCCATGCCGCATTTTGTGAATTTTTCCTGGCAAATGATAAACTATATTTTTGCAAAATAAAGTTGTACTTTTCTAATAATAGTAGAAAAATCTCAGAATGGTAGAACTAACCATCCAACTGCATTGGATATTGTGCAGATGTCCTTTTACCTTGGGTACTTGGCATACCAGAGAGTTCATGTTTTTTGGAAATAACACCTGTAAAATGAAGAACTTCAGGGACTGATATAGCATTTTTGGCTTGGGATCCTATTTCTGCAACTACTATTCCTCTTCCCAATTCTGAAAAAAAAAAAAGGTATCAAAGGGCAGTTCTGGAATGAATATTTCTAAAAACTGTAAAGACCCAAATTTGCCAGATTCCTCTGAGTGCACACACAGCTTGACAGATCTTCAGCTAGTATGAAGTCAATGGAGTTGTAATAATTTACACCAGCTGAAAGTCAGGGAAGTTTCCTGTGCACATCTGAGGGGGTCAAATCCCCCCTTAAAACTCTTTCGCTGTGATTCCCACAAAAACATAACAATAGTTAGACAACAGAGTCCTGTGGCACTTTTAAAGACTAACAGATTTATTTATCGCATGAGCTTTCGTGGGAGAAAATCCCACTTCGTCAGACGCTTTGAAGATAGGAAAGTTACAGAGTGGGAGGAAATTAAATGCAGGGGAGTGTATGACATAGCATCAGGTCAGGCTGTAACAGCAAATCAAAATAGGTGTTAGGATTCAAAACACTGGGGAAGAGCACATAGAGGAGGGGGAGGTCAAATCACTTGTTGTAATGAGAGAAAGATCCATAGTCCCTGTTTAACCCCAAGACAACTAAGTCAAATTTGCATATAAGTTCGAGTTCTGCAGTCTCTCTTTGAAGCTGTGATTTATTATTCATCTGTTTCAACACAGCTATTAACAAGTCGTCAAGGGAGTGAGCAGGGAGGTTGAAGTGTTCCCCTACAGGTTTTGCAGTGTTGCAATTTCTGATGTCAGATTTGTGTCCATTGATTCTTTGGTGCAGAGACTGTCCTGTCTGTCCAATATATAAGGCAGAGGGGCATTTCCGGCACATGAGGG
This sequence comes from Pelusios castaneus, assembly GCA_007922175.1. Taxonomy (NCBI): domain Eukaryota; kingdom Metazoa; phylum Chordata; order Testudines; family Pelomedusidae; genus Pelusios; species Pelusios castaneus. The sequence continues at coordinate 8,978,404 of ML685830.1, forward strand.
CATAAATCACATTGGTGGATGAGCAGGTGAACGAACCCTTGATGGAGTAGGTGGCATGATTAGGCCCTGTGATGGTGTCATCAGTGTAGATATGAGGGCAAAGTTGGCAGCATGGTCTGCTGCAGGTCTGTGTTCCTGCTTTAGTGTTTCTGTTCTGTGATCTGTAGTTGCTGGTAAGTATCCTTTTAAGATTAGGGGGCTGTCTGAAAGCAAGGCGAGGTCTGTCTCCTAAGGCTTGAGAGAGTGAGGGATCATCTTGTAAAATAGGCTGTAGTTTTTTGATGATGTGTTGAAGAGGTCTGGCTTGGGGGTTGTAGGTGGTGACCAGTGGCGTTCTGTTGTTGTTTTTCATGGGCTTCTCCTGCAGTAGTTGACTTCTGGGTACCCGTCTGGCTCTGTCAATTTGTTTCTTCACTTCTGTGGGTTTGTACTGTAGTTTTAAGAATGCCTGGTAGAGATCCTGAAGGTGTCTGTCTCTGTCTAAAGGGTCAGAGCAAATGCGGTTATATCTTAGGGCTTGACTGTACACAATGGATCGTGTGGTGTGTCGAGGATGGAAGGTCGAGGGATGTAGGTAACTATACCGATCAGTAGGTTTGCGGTATAGGGAGGTCTTTATGTGCCCATTGCTAATTTGCACTGTAGTGTCCAGAAAGTGGATCTCTTGTGTGGAGTGTTCCAGGCTAAGTTTGATTGTGTTGTGGAAATTGTTGAAATCTCTATGGAAATCTTCAAGGGCATCTTTCCCATGGGTCCAGATGATGAAGATGTCATCAATATAGCGTAGGTAAAGTAGAGGTGCTTTGGGATGAGACGTGAGGAAACGTTGTTCTAAATCGGCCATAAAGATGTTGGCATATTGTGGGGCCATGCGGGTACCCATAGCAGTGCCACTGACTTAAAGGTATAGATCATCTTCAAATCTGAAATGGTTGTGGGTGAGTACAAAGTCACAGAGGTCAGCCACAAGTTTAGCTGTGTCATCATCCTGGATGGTTCTTCTAATAGCTTGTAATCCATCCTTGTGGGGAATGTTAGTGTAAAGAGCCTCTACATCCATAGTGGCCAGGATGGTATTTTCTGGAAGACCATCAATGGATTGGATTTTTCTCAGGAAATCTGTAGTGTCTCTCAGATAGCTAGGTGTGTTGATAGCATAGGGTCTTAGGAGAGAGTCCACATAGCCAGATAATCCTGCTGTAAGCGTGCCAATGCCTGAGATGATGGGGCGCCCGGGGTTTCCTCTTTTATGTATTTTTGGTAGTAGCTAGAATATCCCTGGACGGGGTTCTGGCGGTGTGTCTGTCTTGATTTGTTCTTGTGCTGCTTTGGGGAGTTTCTTGAGTAGGTGTTGTAGTTCCTTCTGGTATTCCTCAGTGGGGTCAGGCACTGTTACTATGCTGATCAATATTGTTTCACTGTATTCCCCCCATTGGTTTGTCATACCCATCTGTTGTCTTGTCTTATGCTTAAATTGTAAGTTCTCTGGGCCAGCGACAATCTTTCATTCTATATTTGTAATGTGCCTGGGGGGCTGTGTTCCATGACTGGAGTTCCTAGGCACTACAGTAATACAACTGAGTAATAATAATTAATAAAAAGGATGCTATATTGTGGTTTGGCTGGGGAATGGCAGGGCTGTCAAGTCAGCATACAAGCCTGATTCTGTAGCCCAAAACCTTGCATGAAGATTTATGGTGAACCATTGTTCATTTCTCCCTCATAACCTGAAGCCATGTCTGCAGATGGACTCTATGCTGGATACAGAGTCAAATGATTCTTTTCTTTAAACCCGTGCAGATTTCTCTTAGTTTGAATTACAAGAATGTGCTCCAGACCATTTTGTTTGAGGACGTCACCCAAAGAATGGAAACTGGTAAGCTTTGGAGTAGAGCAAAATTACAAAATAAAAGTAATTCTATGAGTATTTTAATTGTTTGAATAGAAAAGCCCAGTAAAAAATCTCAAGAAGCACTAACTACATAACTCAAAGAGTAGTTATCGATAGATCACTGTCAAACTGGAACAGTGGTTCAGATATGACACTGACATGTACCCTGTGAAAACCTTCTTGTGTCATTGGACTTGCACTGTTGGAATTTGTAAAGAAAGGAAGTGTTGTTAGATAATAGTGGCTATGCTGATAGCTGAGTTGAACATCTAAGCATGCTAGATGTTTCCAGAAGCCTCATCTAAATGTTTGTTCAGTTAATAAAAATGGTGTCCTTTCTCTCTAGCCAATGTTCCTCTGGAGAGGTTACTATACGTTACCTAAATGAGGGCAGAATCTGACCCATTGTTTGTTTTTTATCATTTCATACTTAAACTTATAGTTAAAATCTTGAGATCCTTACTCTGTATTTGGCTTGTTCTGTTTCTCAGTACCTATTTGAGAAATCTTCCATTCATGTTAGTGGTATCTATTTTGCCATCAGTCTTCAGGCAAAACTCTTTACTGGTTTCAGTGGAGAGTCGTGCTTACATGTTAATAGAACAGTATCATCCCTTAGGAGTTTCATGAGGAAGAACCTCAGAATTTGACCTATACTTATTTAAAATAAATAATCTATTTGTTATTGTATTGTTTATTTTCCTGGGAGAATTAAATAGTCAAAGTAATTTCTAGCACAGCCATAAACCTAAGACTTCCTAGGTGACTTCATAGACTCTAAAGTCAGAAAAGACCAATGTGATGATCTAGTCTGACCTCCTGCACAGTGCAGGCCACAAAACCTCACTCATCCATTCCTGTAATAAACCTCTAATCTATGACTGAGTTATTAAGTCCTCAAAACATGGTTAAATTAAGGTATAGAGAATCTACCAGCAAGTGAGCTGTGCCCTATGCTACAGAGGCAGGTAAAAATCCCCCAGAGCCCTAGCCAATCTGCCCTAAGGGAAAATTCCTTCCCGACCCCAAATATGGTGATCAGTTAAACCCTGAGCATGTCGGCAAGACTCGTCAGCCAGACATCCAAAAAAGAATTCTCTATGATGACTCAGAACCCACCCCATCAGTTATCCCATCACAGGCCATTGGCAGATTCACTACAAGTAGTTTAGACCTCTAGAGAGCAATCATGTCTCCCCTCAACATAGCATAAATCACTTGACCTCTCTCTGCCTCAGTTACTCATCCATCAAATGGGTATGATGATAATTTAGTAATGTTTGTGAGTTGCTTAGCGAGAAGAAAAAGGCAATAGAATAAATAGATATCAAGATAGAAAAGGACGGGTAACGTGCTCAGGATTTTTGTCTGCAAGGGCCAATAAGGTCTATGCCCTGGACAAACATGATGACTACTATACAAACTACCTGGAATGAAAATCAGTTAAAAATCATCATCCCCCTGTTCTGAGTCCAAGGTTAGCAGCGCAGCTTAGTGGTGATATTCCAAACTATGTCACCCAGTAGTGAGAGTCAGTGGCTGCCTGCCTGTTGGCAGGATTCAGTGGCTGTGTCATCCAGTGGTACAAGTCAATAGCTGGGCCTACCTGCTCCACCATGTTCCACCCCAAGCCCCAAAGAAATAATAATTTAAAATGTACACCTGCTCCTGCCCCAGTTTTGGATTCTCTCCTGGTACCACCAGTCTGTCCTGGGGGTCCTCCTTGGAGCTCCATCAGGATACTCTCTGGAGTATCTCCCTCTGTCTGCAGCAGTTCATCATCCTCAGCCCCTATGGCTGAAAGGTCTGTGGCAGTTAATCCATATGGACTAATCCTGGCCTTTGAGAGCCACAGGAACTTCTCTGCAGGAGGCTGCAACACTCAGACGCTCTTCTGCTCCATCCGCTTATTGAGCTCTGCCTCTACTGTGAGCAGAGGCTGTCAGGTATGGCTTTATGTGTTAGGAGCAACTTATTAACCCTCGCTTCACCAGTGTGGGTTTCATTCACCCCATAACTGCATTACACAGCACCAGCCCCCAGTCCACTGACCTATCATGTTTCCCAGAGCACAGACATAGACATAATATGAAGCTGTCTAACAATTTGAGTTAATAAAGTAAAAATGATTAAGCTGACTAGTCAATATACCACATTACAACCCAGGTTAATTAATTCAAATTAGAAGTTACTAAAGTCAGAAGAATAGACTCCCCACTGCTAACAAGGCAGAAATTGAGAACAGATGTTCCTCCATCACCTGTTTCTACTTATCTCCACCACCGTTGCCTTTTTCTACATTTGCTGATACTCCAGTGGTGTTAGAAAGGCCATTAGGATAAAGTCCAGATATCAGGTCAGAATCTCTGATGACATAAATTGGTGTAACAACATTGCCTTCAAGAGATTTGCACAGCTGTGAACTTGGTCCTTAGTCTTCTAGATATATTATCTATTTTTATTCTAGTTCCAGTTGTTCATGTTAATGGTGGAACAGCCATTTCTGTAGCTGTGCCAAGGTTCACAATAGCTTTGTTCTAAAGCAACATATGAGCTCTTTCCCCCTCCAACTCACTCTGAAGTGCTGATAGACAGGAAAATATCAGTTCTCTCTAGGTTCTTATATGTTTGCCATCACCGTAGTAGCTAAGCCCAGGTGACATGGCGTCATCCCTTCCCCTCTCTATTTATCCATCAGGTAAAGAATGATTATCAGCACAGGTTTATTTGATTCTCCCTACAAAAACTTGGACTATGTACTAATCAAAATGACATTGGTGAAGTGAGTTTGCCATCTCTTAAAAATCCCATCCAAAAGTAACACTGACTTCAAAAAGCTTATTACCAAATTAGCTCTAATATTACAAAACAACCCTAGCAGTAAACAGCAATACTAACAAGAAAATGAAATGGCATCAACAATTTTAAATCTTTGAATTAAAAGTTAAGGTATGTGGTTTTTGAACTGGGTAGTGTAAATGTCAAATCAAAGATTCTTAATTTTAAAATTAATATATGGTAATAAAAATATTTTATGTAGACTCATACAATTAACTTCCCCATTCATCCAGTAGTTTCCAGTTAATCAGAGAATATATATATGAACATTTTCATTTCCAGAGTCTCACACACAGAATTGTTTTAAAAAGTATCTCATCATCAAACAATTTTTGAAGTTTTGCCTAAAAGATTTTGTAGATCTCACTGAATTTTTTTTTTTAAAAAGTCAGACTGTTGAGGCAGCAATACCATTGTCTCTGAAGTGATTATATTTCTCTCTGAAATTTCTGTAAAAGGGAGTTAATTCACCACTTACCATAGAAACAGTTTGCTATGTTATTCAGCTATGTAAAAACAGCAATGGTAAAATTTTCTCCAAGATAGCATTTGCTTATTTAAAAAGATTCACTTACCATTGCATGTGAATCCAAATATGCAAATATGAAATTATTATGTAAGGGATGAGTAAATTACAGTGTGGAATACTACCACAGTTTCAATACCACACATTTGCAATGGCCACAAGAGTTATAAATGGCAGAGGCATGAGTGAGTTGTGCCTGATTTCTCCACAGAATGACAAAAAAACTTGATAAAATCCCACACCATCAAATACTTTTTCTCCCACTTATTTTGTTCAGTTTGTCTATTTTAGTACACACTACATTTCTCCTTTTTAAATTCATTAGTTTTTGTTGAAATTATATGTTGGTGTATGGGGTCTTATTAGCTGATATGGTCAATATAAACTAAAGCTAACTAAAGAATCTGCAATAAACCATGAATGTCTTGTGTCAAACAATTTCAGCTGATGGTTGCTACTGAACTGTTCTGCAGATCATGCACTGCAACTGTAACTCTGCTACCTGGGAAGGTCCATCTTCTATGATACTCTTTAATCAGCCTTCCACACCCAACTCTATCCCAAGCTACCATTTTCCAGTAAAACCCACCTGCTCTATCCAACATCTACCATTATTGATATCACAGGAAAACATGAACTGATAAAATGGTGTGGGTAGAAGGGAGAATGGAGGGCAAAGTTACGACTGTGCTGCATGCATTGATGTTGTAAGATAGTTGTGATACTGATAAGATGTATGCTATGAGGGGAGGGATGCACTCTTTGGAGGTTAATTTTTCAATTCTGTTTTTGTGCATTTGTAACAATCTTAACTGCTTCATAAAGAAGTTTATTTTGTATTAATCTGTAAATGTGCCTGATGGTTATTATGACTATAATATGGAAATGTCCATTCCAAGCATATCTTTTTCTCTTCAGTGGACATCTCCAATATGGAAGTTGTTAGCCTCCGACTTTTACTGTTACAAGGGAATTACATAACTTCCATTTTCCATTTGGTGACATTTCCAACGTAGCTGGCTCCCCTTCTTTCTCTTCTTGGGTTTGCCTGTGATCTTGCCTGATAATATGTGTAGGTATTGAGTTGTGTTGTAATCAGTGAGCAATATATCTACAGAGAGATGTTATTCTGTTACCTAAGGTCTCAAGTATTTGTGCTCTTTTTAAGTGCATCCTTCTCATCAGCTTATTATTTATAGTTTGGGTTCCCCAGCTAATTTTTAACACATTCCTCTGTAACACCAAAACTCAAACAATCTGAATTGTATCTCTATCTTTTTTAAGTGTTCAGTTCTCAAAGCTACATTGGAGTGTTTACCATATGTAGCACTTCCAACACTTCGATGCAGAGGTGTACTTTAACGTTTGACAAGCCAGAATTCTTCTGGAAATTGTTGAATGCAATTTTTGCAAACTGTATCTTTCTCTTGATTTTTTCATCACATCTTCTGTCTGATGTTATGGGAATCCCTAAACAGGGGAAACTATTCACTTATTTTACCACTTAACTATCAATATAGAGGTGTTCCCCATCTTTAAGTTACTCTGTTTATGTCTTATCAGACTTCTTGACTTCCTACCATTGAGTTCATTCCTTATTTCTTTCTGGCATTGTTCACAGCAGTAAGCATGTTTTAAAGTTCTTCCCTAGTCAAAGCAACGCAAACTAGGTCATCAATATATTTTATGTTGTTGATGTATGCCATTGATCTGAATGCCCTGGTTGGCAACTTCCCAATGTCCCCTCACTATACCTTCTACTGTATGTGTAAAATAGTTATAGAGATAAAATGTCGTCTTAGCGGAACCTTTTTTGATGCTTCAATACTCAGATAATGCATAGCTTGTTCTGATTGCTGCTCTCTAACCCCAGTACAGGCTTTTTTTATTTGTGGATAACGTAAGTCAATACTTTATTCTTTAGGAATCATGTTGGACTTTCAAATGTTTTCTGGAAACCAAAAAGCACAAATAAATTTTCTTTTTGCATTTTCTATTACATGCTCACATAAGATCCTCAGGACAAAAATTGTCTCCCTCAAATGTTGGAATATCCAAGTGCCAATGATTCTCAACAAAACTTTATCAGATTTATACTTCAGTGTTGTTCATCTTGTCTAGCATCATTAATCTGCAGTAGAAAAATTGAAGACTGACCTCTTGAAATCCTCTGGATGTTCTTGCATACATATTTGACTGAAAAGTTTCTCATTCGAGTATTATAGCATTTCAACCACATTATCATCCTTCCCAGCTGATTTTCCTAACTTAATGCTTTTAAATGTTCTTTCTAGTTCCTGCAGAGTAAAATATGATTATTTGTGTCTCCTTTTTTGATATATATATCTTCCAACTTTTCAGAATTATCAAAAAGTTTCTTGATGTATTCCATCATAGAATCTTAGTGTTGGAAGGGACCTCATGAGGTCATCTATTCCAACCCCCTGCTAAGAGCAGGACCACTCCCACTAAATGATTCCAGCCAGGGTTTTGTCTAACCGGGCCTTAAATGTTTCCAAATATGGAGATTCCACCACCTCCCCAGGTAACCCATTCCAATGCTTCACTACCATCCTAGTGAGAAAGTTTTTCCCAATATCCAACCTCGACCTCTCCTGCTGCAACTTGAAACCATTGCTCCTTGTTCTGTCCTCTGTTACTACTGAGAACAGCCTAGCTCTCTCCTCTTTGGAGCATTCCTTCAAGTAGCTGAAGGTTGCTATCAAAACCCCCCTCAGTCTTCTCTTCTGCAGATTAAAAAAGCCTAGTTCCTTCAGTCTCTCCTTGTAAGTCATGTGCCCCAGGCCCCTAATCATTTTCATTGCCCTCCACCGGACTCTTTCTAATTTGTCAACATCCTTTCTCTAGTGGGGAGCCCAAAACTGGACACAGACGTGGCCTCACCAGTGCCGAATAGAGAGGAATAATCTGCTGGCAACACTCCTACTGATACAGTCCAATACGTCATCGACCTTTTTGGCAACAAGAGCACACTGTTGACTCATATCCAGCTTCCCATCCACCATAACCCCCAGGTCCTTTTCTACAGTGCTGCTACCTAGCCGATCGGTCCCCAGCCTGTAGTAGTGTGTGGGATTTTTCCGTCCTAAATCCACCTATCTCTCCAGGATGTTTTTAGATTTGTAGTATAGTCTGGCATCCTTAATGTTAACACAGCAAACTCCAGGTTTCTTGTTTTTTGTTTTTGTTTTTTATTTTACTTCTTTATTAATCTCATTCTTCTTACAGTGCAATGAATGTCTTCATGGTTTTGTCTGATTTCATACCCTTCGATGTCAACACATCTACATTCTAGGCATTATTCTTTGACCTCCTTGAATGCTTTTTTAATTTGTTTTTGTAACTTCTGATATTCCTCACTTCTCCTGTATTTACATTCTTTTATTTCATTTATTAAGTTTACAATTTCATCAGTCATCCATGATTGCTTTTCATCACATCCTTTCTCTCCTTATACTGTTTTATTGGTGGTATCTACAGCTGTCTTAAACATTTTTTCCCAGTTCCTCTGAAGTATCTTTATTGTTGTATTTGTGGGAGACATCAAGATTTTGGTTGACTTTTGAACTATAGTCCATGATTTATTTTTATTTTTTGAGTCTATCCATATTAATCTGTAGTTTTCTGTGTCTTTTAGATAGGTTTAAGAAGTTTTTAAAGCCTTAATCTTAGCAAGCAGATTATGATTACTATTGCAGTCTGCTGATGGGAACATTCTAGAATCTAAAGTTGAAGTATGAAATCTTTGTATATTAAAATATAACATATCTGATTTCTTGTAGCACATTCCAGTTTATCTCCAGAGCTTTATTGCGTGTGTAATCTTCTAAAACCGCTATGTCAGCCACTCAAACATATTCTATCTTAGCATAAAAGTAACCATCAATATCAAAGTGTCTATTTTTTCCTTTGTTTTATTGCTATTTTTCCATTTTATTATAAAAATTGTCCATCACATATTCTTTACAATCTTCTGTGGAGATATAAACTTTTATTATTCAAATCCTCATTGGTCATATTGAGCCTCATCAACATTGTTCTGTCAGATGCAAGATTTATATTCCAAATATACTATTTTTTATTATCATCATTTAACATTATTACAACTCCTCCTTCATCCCTCATTCCATCTGAACTGATCCAAACGGGTAGCCGTATTAGTCTAGTTCAGAAAAACAAACAAGGAGTCTGGTGGCACTTTTAAAAACTAACAAAATAAATTTGTTAGTCTTTAAAAGTGCCACCAGATTCCTTGTTTGTTTTCCCTGTGAACGGTATCTATAGGAACTGTAATTCATGTAATTTGTGTGGACATTGATAGTGTTTGTACAGAAGAGAGCATTAAACTTTAAATTGTGACTTATTTAATATACAAGTCTATATCAGAATTATTAACAGTGAAGATCCCAAGATCTGCTGTTCCATCTGATATATGGCGTGGACATGGAATTCTTGGGAAAACAATTGCAATAGATATATAGAAACTAAAAACAAAGATTAACCACACTTTGTAAGTTAAATTATAGTTATAATTTGTTTAAAACGAAGATGTAATAACATAGTGAGGTGAAGTATAAACAGAATATGCATTTCAGAAGTGAATTAGTAGATGATGTATTCACATCTCCCTTTATCCCCCTCATAATTAGATGTAGCAAAAACATGTAATATTAATAAGATATGTATAATGCAAATATTGTTTTTAAAGTTGGAATCTTCTTTTGTAATTTGATTAACAGAGAATGCTTTGCAAATGTTTCTTTGAAATGTTCAATCTACGTCATAAACATTTGAAATTAGAAACAAATGCAAGAGATCTGAATCACACCTGACCCTCAACTTCGTATGGATATGAGCAAGTATGACTGTGATTAAAATATTTGTGAATGTGCTTGAAAAATGTACTAAAATGAATCATGACATGCATAATGTACATAGCAGATAGGCAACCTGCAATCTCAAAAAAAAAATTAACAACATTATTTTTCATATTTTAAAATTCTATCTTCTATTATTTATTAATATTACAATATAACCTGGAGATGCAAAACAGAAATTAGGGCTTCTTAGTGCAAGGTGCTGTACAAACTTATATTAAAAAGACAATCTCAGCCTCAAAGAGTTTGCAATCATAGCACATAGTGAGTAGGAGACAAGAGGAAAAATCAAGGAGAGGCTAGAGCAGGGGTCGGGAACCTTTTTCTCTGAGAGAGCCATGAACGCCACATATTTTAAAATGTAATTCCGTGAGAGCCATACAATATGTTTAAAACTAAATACAAGTAAATATGTGCATTTTATGTTTTAATTAATTGAATTTGAATTACTTTTAATTGAAATTTAATTTTAGAAAGGTTTTTAAAAAACCTTTAAAAAAGGTTTTTAATTAAAATTAATTTTTAAAGGTTGGGTTTTTTTTAAAAAGGAAGGAAAAAAAGAAGGGAGGAAACAGGAAGAGAAAGAAAGAAAGAAAGAAAGAAAGAAAGAAAGAAGGGAGGAAACAGGAAAAGAAAGAAAGAAAGAAAGAAAGAAACAGGAAGAGAAGAAAAAGAAAGAAAGAAAGAAAGAAAGAAAGAAAGAAAGCCGCCCTAGGAAGCTGCCGGTGGGGGGAGGGGGGGAAAAGCAGACCCCAGCCCCGGAGGCTGATCCCGGCTGCCCCGCGCTGCCCTGCTGCCCGCGCTGCCCGGCTCCCTCCGGTCCCGGCGACAGCCCCAGGCCTCCCTCTGGCCCCAGGCCCCGGCCCCAGGCCTCCCTCCAGCCCCTTCCCAGCCCCCTTACCTGGCCGGAGGCTGGGAGCTGTAGGGACGGCCGGCAGAGCTGCTTCTCTGCCAGGCCACTCCCACCCTGAGCACGCTCTCTCTGAGCATGCTCAGGGCGGGAGATTTGAATCTCCCCAGCCCGGCCGCAGCAGGAGTCTGCAGCTGGGAGGGAGCACCGGCGGGGACCCGAACGGGGGCGGGGTGGGGTCAGCTCGGGCGGGGAAGTTGAGGCGGCTGGCGGGTGGGAGACCGGGAGCCTGCCCCGGCCGCGGCCACCCCGCTGCCCCAGACGCATGGGGCAGGCTGCAGCAGGGGCGGGGGCCGGCGGGTAGATTTGGCAGCGAGCCAGATGCAGCCATGAAAAGAGCCACATCTGGCTCGCGAGCCATAGGTTCCCGACCCCTGGGCTAGAGGATCAGTGAAATGTATATGTTTGGAATAACAAGCAGTAGTCTCACATGTCTTACACAAGTATTCTTGCTATTTTAACAACTATTGTTTGTAAAGATTCTACCAATACCCATAATGCAAGAAATGCCCCCAATTAAAAATCCTCCTGGCAAATATTAGTTCAGTCATGGCTACATGAATCAGTCATGAGTATGATGACAAATAAGTATAAACCCTTTCTGTGGCAGTGGAAAAGACTGGATGTAAAGAGCACTTGTATCCTTATCTCTTGGTGAAAATTCAAAAATATCTAAAAATTACAATGAGTATACCTTGAATTGGCATGTTTTTAATTTGTATGAAATGCTCACTGCACTCTATATGAAGTAGAGGATTTTTAAAAATTATTTCCGAAGTTCTTAGGTTTGGTTAATAAACCATTATAAATATATAAAAATGTCAAATTTAGAGGCTGGTATTCAAACATTTGTCTTTTGCAGACTATTCCTAAACTTAAGTTTTATTAGCTCAGAAAAACTAGATAGCAAATGATAATGTTGTTGAACCTTGAAAATCTTTTATCACTTTTAATCCATCTTTAATATTTAACATTTATTTTATTATAGACTGAATTTGTGATGTGTGTGTGCTGTTTCCCCACAGTTTTAAAGTTCAATGCACAGTCACAATTCTGAGGGGAGATTTCACACATTTATGAAAAATAAGGCATTTTTGCAGTAAAGTTGCAAAGTGTGAAAGAATTCTTGTTTTATCTGCCTTACTTATCATGTTTATGAGTTATTTTGCCTGGAAGTAAATTGACAAGTTGTCAATGAACAATAGACAGTGCTTCAGCTAGGCTTTTCACAGGTTTGGATGCCTTTGGGCAAAAGGGCTAAATCTGTAGTTTGCAGTCTAGCATATGGAATACTGAAAAAAGTGGCAATGGGGTGAGAGACATTTACTGAGAAATTCATGTGTCTGCTGATCTCTAACCAATCCATTTGGTCGGGGGTTTATGAATTCATGTATAAGTACCCTACACTAACAGTTGGGAACAAGTTTTCAGTTTACACATAATGACCCAGTTCCATTTATTTCTGAGACACTGCTGGCCTGCTGTGTCATATTAAATAACTTTATTTTTCACTACAAGCAATCTCACATACATCTTTAATAATAAAACTCTATTTTAAAACAACATACAGCTACTGTACACTTTTGCTCCAATAACTGTACTGGAGTCCTAATTAACTCACCTCTTTTTATCTCTATCCTTCCCCTAATTATTAGTACACTCTTTTCCGGTGTAAATCATGTTGTACGTTTTACAATGAGATAAAGACGATTTCAAATGCAAAGCCTGTAGTAAGAGAAACATCATTCTTTTCTCCTTTACATAATGTCTTCTTTGCCAAGAGACTGTAAGGCACAAAGGTGAAAAATGCCATGCCGAAAGCTTTCTCAGTTTCCAGGTACTCTTAAAAAATGTATCCTGTAACAATACGGTAAAATGTAAATACACATTCAGAGAGATTCAAAAAGTGAAAGAGGCTAAGAAAACTATTCAAGTTGAAATAGAATTCAGGGAAGTTCAGTTTTAATTTTAGCAAAAAAAAAAAAATTCTCATCTTAAATATCTACTTACTGTACCCTCTGCAGTCACTGAACAGCTGTTAAAACATAGACACCACATTAAAAACTGCATTATGTTTGCATGACCAAGGAAAAATTCACTCTACATTCCCCCCGCCCCCTTCAAGTGCTGCACAGTGTGTGTTTTTGCTGTGAAATACTTGCAAAGAGCTGATGGAAATACTGAACTTCTTGCCCAGGAAATATTTATACAGTTATGTGGTTTAGGAGCATTACAGTGAGCAATTAGCATAAAAACTAATACTGGGAGCAGTAAGAGTGATGATAAATGACTGATGAAAGGACACTAAATTAGACTAGTTACCACACTTAATTAAGAGACAACTGTGCTATTTGCTTGATGTCAGTATCTTACATCTATCTGACAAGAAGGGTAAGTAGCCTATTTTAGTTATTATTGTCATGGACAATGGAAGTATACCTAAAGCAAGAGAGGTTACAGATTATAAATATCTCTTATTATATAATACTTCAGTCAACCTGAGGAAAATATGAGTGCATTATATTTTAATGTCTTACAAACTCTTCCATTATTAATGATCTGGTTACTTTACTGGAATATTTTTAGATTTTAATTATTTGTATGCAGCAATGAAGCATTTTTCTGTACTTTGCATGTCAGGGTTGGCAGGTAGAATGACAAAATGGCTTTGACCTACACTCTCATTTTTAACCAAATTGCAAAAAGCATCACTAAAATGTACAAAAGCACCCAGGCTTTTTGAAAACACACTCCTCCTGCCACCTATCAAATTTGGATTCCTTAAACTTGAACTGAAATTATTAAAATTCTGTCTATCTTGTAGACCTTTGCATATTGACTATGCTTTTGTGAAAATTACATGGCTCATAAACCCGAGAATGACCTGAATCAGAGCACTATTTCTTCCAAAAACAGGTTAGATCACTCTCAGTAAAAAGGGTTGAGTGGAAACTTTAAAGAGACCCATCAACTTTAAATCCAGTCAACAGTCACAAATGAGTTGAAAGTAGTTTCAGGTACTACAGTTGCCCATGAATATAGCTCCCAACTTTTGTGGTTTTACAATTCAATTTTCCTTTTTTCAAAAAAATATTTCTCTCTCTCGTGCTCAGTAAGACCTGCTCAAACAGCAGGGGAAACAGGTGGTTTAATTGTACAAAAAACCCTCTCAAATTCACTGTATGCAAAGTATAAAGTTTTTCCTTACAAGGCCCTCCATACCACTTATAAACCAGACAGATGCTGTGTCAGGAATTACACCAACCTCTAAGAGGCTGACACAGAAGGTGGATGGGTTTGTGGTGGTCTGAAGGTAAACCAAGAGAGAACCAGTGCATTGACAATACAGGTGTAATTCCAGTCTAGCAGTAGCTGCATAGTAACCCTGCATCCTGGCATTGGGGGAGTGTATTTCATTTACCCAGCATGCCCATATTCTGCCTGCACCAAGCCTTTGGCTGGAAATATTTTTTTTTTCATCGAAAGTGCTGTCAAACCCAACAAGTAAATAAACTGGGATTGGGGGAAGGAGAAAAACAGACTATTATTTTTTTCTTTAATTAATCTAGTTCATTTATGGTAATCTTAGGTGTTATCACAATAGTCAGTTGAAATCATTCTTTTTAGCATGTTTCCAGAGTCCAGGCAGTACTTTAATCAACTATTGTGCCAACTTGAGTTTTGTGAATCAAAATAGACATTCTATAACTATAAATTATTAATTATAATAATTATTAATATTCTCCCTTAACACATTCTGTAAAAAAACCCTGAACTAAATTACTTCCTGACCTAGACAGTATGTACCTACAGAAAAAAAAATAAGATTAGTCAAGCAGAAATAATCTCTTAAACTGGATTCTTGCAGATTATATTGGAATTGGCCATAATTATGCTATATTGTGCTATGGTCATTCCAATGGATGCACAAGCCCCCCCCCCCCCCCCCCCGCATGTCAGCTGACAACTTTTCAAACCTAACAGAAAGACCTGCCTTGTTACAGTTGTTTTCTTATGCCTTGGCTAAGTTTTCCTTAATTATTTCTCCAATTCTGTCAGCAGTGTTATTGCCCCACTAGTTTAAAGGTTAAACAAAGCACCAAATCTGTCAAAGTGAGTGAAACCAACTGGTGAAGAGCTATCAGAAAGTAATCAGTGCTAATAGGTACATAATGGCTAACAGTGGGCTGTTTGCACTCAGATACATCATAGCAGACAGAACACAGGCTTCACTGAAGTCACAGTTAAAGAAAACATGGAGTACTTCAGTTGGTTTGTGGTTAAAAACAAATTGAGAAACATTTTTCCCCTAGATAAAAGGCCTCTAAACGGACATACTTCTCAAATGATAGTCACCGCTACGTTTGCTGAAGCTAAACTGTAACTTTTGAATTTGTCCGAGTGATCCTTTTCTTGCAGAACTGCTATGTGCAGTTAAAAATATGAAGGAGTTATGTTGGTAAAAATTGTGGGGGGTAAAAGGATAAATGGATTTTAGGCTAGTAAGGGCTAAAACTTCTCTCTCTTTCTAAAATAGCGTAAAAAGTTTCCAAAAAATTTCTGTTTCCTCAACAGAAGATCAGTTGGGTGGGTCATTAGCATTTCCCTGGGATCATATGCAAAGTACATCTGCTGACTGTGATTTTATTGCATCATCACCTGACTCTGTAATGTATAACACAGCTATCCCTTTGTAATGTTGTGGTGTTTGCTAAGCTTAGTTTTAAACATTTGGGCTATGTCTACACTTATTAATTTAAGTCGACTTAACATGTCCCCACTCAAAATTTAAGTCGACTTAAAGGGGACCCTGCCAAATCGACCTAGAGCATCCACACTGGACGTCTAGGTCGACTTGTAGGGGCTTGGTGGACCTGGGACAGATCCACGGTGGCGGGGGGGCACCCCTTGCCAAGTGCCAGGGGGCTCAGCCTTTCCCCCATTGTACCTGGGTACAATGGGGGCTGAGCCGGACAGGGACCCTGGCAGGGTATAGGAGCAGGGTGGGCAGGGCTGTGTCCTGCCCTGTGGATGGGCATGCCAGGCCGTGGCTGTGCCAGCCACCCTGGCAGAGAAGGCAGTGGGGAAGCCCTGGAGCTCCCTAAGTCAACTTAAAATCGATTTAGGGCTACTCCACATCCACACTGGCAAAGTCGACTTAAAACGAGGTTTAATAAAGTCGACTTAAATTTTCCTTTAGTCGACTTAAGCAGCTGTGGCATGCTGTGCCTTTTGAGTTGAGGTTTGGTTCAAAAACATTGGGTGCTTATCCCTACTTCAGGAGTCTTCAAAAATTGGCTGTAATCTCACAAATCTGATTTCTTCAATGGAATATCCAGTGCTTCTGCACTTGGGAATGGTTGGGAATACTGCAAAGAAATTGTTCTTGCAGGACATTTTTAATACTTCCTAATAGATGTTTTCCTCTTCAGTAGTACAGCTGTATAAAGCAACACACTTTTTCCCACTTCTAATGATAATTCTATTTCTATGGGGGCTTGAGAGTTATTCTCGATCCAAATGTAAAGGTCAGTTTTGTTCCCCTATTCTGTCTTCCATTGTTTTGTCTGCACTGCAGTCTACCCCATGTGAGGAAGCTACCTTAAATCATGTGAACTGTGTGTACATTTATTTAAAACCAGAGAAGAAAGAGAATATGTTTAGTCATAGAAATCACATAATGGATCAGATCAGAGGTCCATTTAGTTTGCACTGACAGTGGCCAATACCAGAGGTTTTAAAGGACCCTGTAGTAGGCAGATATGGGCTAATGTGCCCCCTGCATTAGGTCTCATCCTGGTGTCTGATAGACATCAGTTTAGGTGCTGAAGCTTAAAGTTTAATATCCCTTTCATATATTGTTGCTAATCCAGATAAATCTGGATATTCTTGATATTCATTTTGATTTATAGTCCCTTTTTTAATCTTTAGTTCTTGAGGTCAGTGACTTCTTGTGGCAATGACTTCCACAGTTTAAATACATATTACGTAAGGGGAAAAAAAGGTCCTTTACCTATTTGGAGTTTCCCACCATTTAATTTAATTGAAAGTCTCCTTTTACTATGTATGAGACTGGGGCAAAAGTTCCTGATCTATTTTCTCTTGCCCATTCATTATTATATATACTTTTACCGTGTCCCCTTTAATTTGAATCCTTTTTAAAGTTAACTCTTCATATTAGAGTTTCCCAAGTCTTTGATCATTCTCATCACTCTTCTCTGAATCCCTACTATTTCTGCAATGTTTTTGACATGAATAGTAAAAGAATTATAATATTTTTTGTATTATTATCCTTCCTATTCTTCATCCATCTTAAAATCTTGTTAACATCATGATCACAGCTGCTTATTGAGCAGATGTTTTCACTGATTTGTCTACAATACCCAAATCCCTTTCCTAAATTTTATTAATTTAGAATCCTGTAAAGAGTATGAAACAAGAAAGAAATATAGACTTCTCTATTAATACATGTAAAAAAAAATTTCTCATGGGTGGAAGTAGATGCTGCCAATTCAGAAAGCTACTGTTCTGTAAAAAATGTCTGTTTCTGTTTTGTGTGTGCACATATGTAAGCAAAGTTGGTTATAGAATGACTTTTATAAAATGTGGTGTTAAAAGTCAAGCTAACCCTAATTCAAAAGTGGATTTAGAGATGTGGAATCATTTACAGACACTTTCCTTCCAAAATTATGAAGGAGTTTAGAAAAGGAGGATAGAAGAAATTGTTCATTCTAGCAGGGAGTTAAAAGCTGGAGGTGTGTCACTGTTTAAAATTAATTAATCAGGAATTTAAGAATTAATTAACCAGTGGGATAAGCAGAATTATTTTGGGTAAATGTAGTGGATAATAGATTAATAATTTCTCTTATATCAACATCGACCATGGACATTTAGATATCTAAAGAAAGTGACCAAATTGAAAACAGTAGTAACTAACTGCTGATCACTGTGAGACCCCATCCCCCACCCCTCGCCTTTCTACAAATATACAACATCATGCATTCTATATCTGAAGGTGAACTATAACAAATATTTAGTTTAGGACAGGAAATGAGGGGAAACACCATAGCTAATTGATGCTACAAGATAATATAAAGAAGCAGAATACAGTCACCAAAATTTGAATGTGATGCTGAGGATAATAGTCCTATACTTGCAAACTGGACTCTTGGATTCTTCAAAAAATAGTTGAAGGTAATCAGACTCTTGACATTAAATCCTTAAAAGCAGTGCCATTCTCACTGACTCTGTGCTGGGGATTTAGATTAGCACAGATTCAGTGAAAACAATGAATCAATACCACTTGCTATAGCACTTGCTTTTCCATTGGCCATGTATGGCCAGATCTGACCTTGTTTAGATTGTGAGATCTGATGAGATCACAGCCCAAAGTAGCATGAACATTTTCAGAGAAATAGTTCACAAGTCAGCCAAGAGTAACCAAAAACAGTTAGAAAATTATAATTATCGCTGGAGAGAGATAGGTGACGAATAGAGTGAAGAAGGGTGGCAACAGCTAAAAATAGTTTTTAAGGGCCTAATGATTATTGCCTCTGTCCTTAATTTTTATTGTTTTTGGTATTCCTGTTACTTAAAAATAATACCATTTTATCTCAATTTATATCTATGTTATATCATGTATATATGTTCTTGTGAATATATATATAATATGTGTGTGTGAGAGAGAGTACTTGAATTTCTTGACTGGGACTTTGGATGCCAAATTTCAGCCTGCAGCACATTCTACAACTGAGATATCAACCCCCTGGAAAACAGGGGTTTGAAATGGAAGTACTGAGTCCCTAAACTGCAGTGGCATACAAAGCAATGCCATCATTCATCTAGAAAGAACATACAAGCAGCAAAAGCATTCATGTTTACTCCTGAGACCCGAAAGGGTTGGGGTTTAAACTTGTAATATAGGTTTAAGAGGTCCAGTTTAGCAGAAACCATGTACAAACATGGTGAGTGTAATGACTGTGAAAGAAGAAATTGCAAGGTATGTAGCAAAACTCAAATATACTACTGCACGATGATGTTGCATAATGAGGTATGGATCCACAGTTAACAAGGCAATGTTTATTTCTTGATTTCTCAAGACAAGTTGTAACAAACCAAAATTTCCAGCAAGACATTAGCGTAATGTCATGACATTATGTCATAATGTCATTTGGCACATGAAATGAATACACTTCATTAGTTCTTTTCATCAAGATACTTTTTAAAGGGGAACTGAAACATAGTTTAACAAAAACAAATTTAGTCTTTTTAACAACAAAAATCAAGCACTCTCTCATTCCTGAATTGAATAATATCTGACTGTGCATGCAGGCCTAATACAGCACAATCACTTGAGTAAGGGTAGATGAATTGTTCCCTCCTAACTGAATACTTGTGTTCAGCTAAAAGTTGTAAATGCATGAGAACAATGTACATGAAATTCCGTTTCTCTTTTGTTTTCCTACCAAGAAATTGAAGACATCATTAAATCCTAGATTTTAAAAAGTTTTTAGACATTGACATTCAATGAGATTTAGACTTCTCGGTGCCTAAATACCTTTTGAAAACTAGATATAGGCTCCTAAATCAGTTCAGTGTTATGAAGCTGAGTACAGCAACAGCTAAAAGCCTAGGCCTAAGATTTTAAGGAATGTAAAGAAAATAGTTTGTTACACTACTTTAAGCATTAGAAGACTCATTGCAGCCCTGTCAAATAATTAATTAAATATTAAAGTAATTGAAGCAGAGAGATTGATTTGCCAAACCAACCAGGGCAATCGGTATTAGAGAATTAGAATTTAGCGGTTCCTGGGCCTTATCCTATTCTCAGACCACTAGGTGCTGCCTTGTTAACAAGTGTTCTCCTCCACTGTTTCAGGAGAAAAAGAACATTTCAATTCAGACCATGATAAGCAAAAAAACTCTTCAGTGCATCTTCCAAATGTATTTATTTTGGGCTCAGTTTCAGCTGGACTCTCTCTCTCTCTCTCTCTCTCTCTCTCTCTCTCTTTTGTAAGCAGGTACTGATTTGCACATTCAAATCAGTTAATGGATGAATCTGTCCATTGTTATGTGCAAAATAAAACACTCAAATGAAGATGTAGCTGTGTAGAGGTATATGCATTTATAGCATGGATGATATAAGACCTCAAAAATGATATGCATCTTTTTAAATCAAAAACATTTTATTTCACATTTAACTTAGAATTATTTGGAGTTGTTCAGAACAAAAATGTGAATAGAAAAAAAAGTTTGCAGGAGAGGGAGTTTATTAAACCATTTGAACCTCCTGCCTCGTCTTGCTGTTTCAGTGGGTCTACGTCTCCAAACACTGAATAATGTTTCAGCAGGAATTCTTTCGTAATCATGTAATATGTCATTTGCCCTTGAGCACATTCTATGGTGTCTAAAAATAGTGCAAAGCATGTTCCATAGGTCATGTAGGATGGTCACCTTGTGACTGGTTGTTATAAATAAGGGCTCTGGGGTCAAACCTGTCTTTTCTTTGAAGAGGTTAGAAGATTTCACCCCGAAAGCAACACCAGCCCTTAGTCTAGAAAGCCAGTTCCCAAAAGAATTCTGTGGGCAAGCACCTTTAAATAGCTAAGAGTGAGAGAAATGGCACTGCAAATGTCAGCTTACATAAACCCATATGAGAAAAGATGAGAAAAGGATGTCCTTTTTGCAAGGGCAGAAATTTAGCTTTCCTAAATGCTTTTAAAAAAAAAAAAAACTTTAACAAAATAAAACAAACATACCAAAAAGCAAGTTTACTTCACTGAAGTGTTTTGTGTGTGACAATGTATCTTAACTTGTCTGTTTAAATTAGTGTTGTTGAACAAGTTGTAAAAAACAATCCATCTGTATTTTAGGTGCTTTCCTATAAATTTAAACTATTTCGTAATTTCCTTTTGAATTTACATTTAAGGATTGATTTGGGAGGATTCTAATTTCATTTTCTTCGCTGCTATTCTGTTCTTTTATGTCATTCAGCAACTACAGCGGTAAGATGTCCAATAACAAGAAAAAATGCATCAGTCTCATGAGAAACTCATTTAAGGTGGCTTTGGATTAAATGTGACCTTTAAAGTCTATGTCTGAACCTGATACCAAACAATTAAAGACCTGCTCACTCCTCGTCAGACATCTCAGAACACAGTTTTAAGAAAAAGCAGGTACTTAGAGTTTTGAAGCTTGATGGGCTACTTGTCATTAAGACTGAGGTGAGAAATGTTTACTGTTTAACATAAGAGGACAGGACAACAGTTCAAATTTTACAGAAATGGCAGTGGTGAACAAGCTGTTCAATTAATGATCACTCTATAGTGAAAAGCGGGTATTTTTTTCCAATCTGCACAACATAACAGACACTTATAAATCCTATAAAGACACATTAAAGGGCACTTAAGCACAGTTGAGTTAATATAAATATTTTAATCTTTTATAGGCATTATTAAGGTTCAGTCACACTTCAGCCTACTGCATCTTTTACATAGCACATCATTAGTTTTACCTTTTTGAAGTATTGTTAAGTAAACACTGGTACCATAGTGAGGTGGAGATAAAGGTTATTATTTTTAAGATGAAAATACAAAGCCCCTTGACATCTTCATGATATTCATTTAGCGAACCTTTATGGGTTAAAGTACAATACAGAAGTCTGTCATAGGGCTTTTCATTATAACACTTTATGCAATTATTAGCTTCTCTTCTGATTTGGTATGTATTTATTTGTTTATGCAATTTCTCTAGTATATATTGGCATGCAAGTTTCTGTTAGCACTGCAGCTGATGGTGGAGGACACATCCAGATTTAATGAACTGTAAAATGAAACATACACAGAGATCTGTATGTGTTCTGTTGAGGAAGAAATAGATTTTAAAAATGCAAGAGGGCTGAACTAGCCATAACTGAGAGAAGAATTATCTTCTGAAAGCTGCTGGGCCAGATATCTTATTTTAAGGATTGTTTTCGTGCCAAACCTTTGGATATCTTGTACGGCAGGATATCTTAGCTTTTTTGGAAAGAAAAATGTCTGAATAAATCTGAGAAAGGGAGAAAGCAGACTTCAAGTTGTGTGCCTTCAGGTCACAGGTCTCTTTGCAAACACCCTCTTTGTTTGGATTCAGATCAACACAACTCTAGTACCACTTGAGTCAGGACTGGCTTCACTTTGGATCTCATGGGAGCCCTTATGAAAAAAGACTAAATGCAAAGTGCATTCTCTTCCCTTGAAGAAAGATTCCACTGTGCATTGAAGAAAATGAATAACTAGTTTTAAATGATGAAGAGCAAAACCCAGTTCTACAAGGAATTTGCAAACAACATAGTAAACTCACAGTACGTCATTAGTAAATTGTCTAAAAGAAGAAAGACAAAAATGCACATAACTCTCCCCAATCCCATATCTCTTTTCCTGTCTCTATTTGGAAAACATTGCTGCTCTTAGCTAACACCTGAAGCTGAGGCTATACAGATTTTGCAATAAGAACAACCATAACAGAGTTCTCAGAGATATTCAAAGTTTGATGAAATGAGATTTCTAAAAGCATAGAGACAAAGATCAAAATTTTTAAAAGGGGGCCTCTGATTTTTGTGTGTCTTATTTTTTGTGTATCCAATTTGACACTACTGTTTTTCAGAGGGGTAGCCGTGTTAGCCTGTGTACAGCAAAAAACAACGAGAGTCCTGTGGCACCTTATAGACTAACAGATTTTCTTCGGCATAAGCTTTCGTGGACTACAACCCACTTTGTCAGATGCATGAGTTATAGTTCATGAAAGCTTATGCCGAAGAAAATCTGTTAGTCTATAAGGTGAAACAGGACTCTCGTTTTTTACTGTTTTTCAGAAGTCCTAGGTCTCTGCAGTTTGTACTGTGTCTGCATGCTAAATCAGCATCTTTTTTTATTTTATTGCCAATTTTCACCCATCACTGGCTGGTGGTGGATGTGAACTTTTCAGGGAGTAGGAATTTGAGATGATTGGTTATAGTCTCAGACAGAGCATACTTATTAGGGCTGCCCCTGTAACTCAGAAACCCTCTCCATTCTGAGATGTGCTGGTCAGCCATTAGACTTCTAATTGTCTCTTTAGCATGGATGGCTGTCCATTGCTGATCTGGAACAGAAGATCACACTGCCACTTGGAGACCTCCAGAATATCAATGTTTGCCCCACCTGAAAAGACTGAAAAATACATAGGTAGTGCCTAGAACCTTGCAAGTCCTTCCCCTGTAAAACAATGAAGGGTCTATATAAATCATTTCAACTGAATTTTGTTTGTGTATCTTACTATAATGTGTGGTGACTTTTGATGCTGCTCCAAAGGACATCTGAAGTGGCAATGGTTTTTTGTGTGAATAAAAGTTTTTTGATAAAAAGTATCCTCTTTGAAGCTGGAATTAAAGCAGCCTCTTTGGCAGAGTGGAAAATGTGGGATTTTTATCATAGTCAGATGCTCTTTTTTTCCCTTTCCTTTCTCTTCCACCTGGCCAGACCAAAACACAAGGGGAAAGTCAGACCAATAACTCTCCCCAAAATTTTGCTCTAAGTCCAAAAGGAAACCTTTTCTAGAGGTTCAGAAAGGTTCAGTTAACTTTTACAATTATCTTTCATTGTCACAACACCCCTTCCAGAATCCCCCCCCAGAGAGAGTGTTGAAATACTTCATGAGAGGCTGTTCTCTTAGTATTTCAGGCTGTAGTGGAAATCTTCCCCAAAGAGCCTGATCTGGTGATGTTTCCAGCCTAGTTTAACAGACACAAGAAGCTTAGATAAGATTTAGAAAAACATCTGAACTTTTGAGTGCTTACCTGAAATGTATTTCCAAAAGTTTTGTGGTTCATTCATCCGAAATTGGTGTGTAAACAATCTGAGAAAATTTGAAGGCGTAGAGGGTGCTGACAATTTTGTCTAGTTAATATGTTCCAATTAAGGAACACACATTTCTTGATACATCTTGGGAAAAGTTAATAAGAATCTATGAGGCTTACACAGTTATAATAGTGATTTTAGTCAGCTAATGTAGCAAGCCCATAAATGGTTGGGGAACTTGTTGAAATTTGTTGTGTGCACTCTTTTGTCAAAATGAAGTAAAATGCTGCACAAAACCTAGATGAGTTTCTATCCAAAGCCACGAATTTATCCAGGTTTACCCAAAATACAAGAAATAGATTAGATGATCTAAAGTCCTTTCTTGCCTTAAAATCTATGAATCTATAAAACCCAGTCCAAGTTCACCAAAAGGACTTTGAACCTCAGCAAGATCTTGGTAAACCTGGCCCACATTTCAGCTTACAGAAAACCTAGTAAAACTTTGAGTTTAATTTGGAAAGTTTTTCACACCCTATCTGCTGATGAGCGTTTGATTGCATAGTACAAATATTGGTCAGTGATTTTTAGAGAATAATACTGTCATGTTCTGGAATGTTATTCAGCCCAGGGAGAGGTTGTGTCATCGCTTGTTCTGTGCCATAAATGCTCTGCTGCTGCGGTTCACAGCTCAGACATCAACAGCCCACAGATAAATATGTAGGTCCCTGTGCAGCTCTGGTTCAGCACTCTGACCCCAGCAGTCTGTCTACAAGATAGCTGGCATACCCTGGCCTCCACCAGCCTGGGGTACTACTTGCAGTTTGACCCCAGAATATATCCCCACTCCTGAGTTTTCCCAAACTCTTCTACCCTGGAATTCCACCTCTCCCCTGGAACATTCAGAGGAGTAGTAAGTTCTGTTGCCTCTTTAAAGAAGAAAACCACAGCAGCTTCTTGTGGTAACGTGAGTTAATCACATCAAGTTAAACACTATATTAGGTTGATGAAGAATAAAAGTAAAGTAAGTTAATTTAATCAAACGAGAGAGGTTTTATGTGGATTCAAGTACAAAAGATAAAGGCAGGAATGGTTACAAAGAAAAGTGAAACATGTCTAGTGACTACAACTTAAACTCAACAAATTACAGGCTTGATGTAAGAGGGATTTCTTACCAATCTTGCTCTTTTCAGCCATGCCTGATTTACTCTCACGCCTTGTCTACACGATCACCGTATTGTGCGTTAAAAATCATTACCGCGCGTTAACTAGCACAGTGTACAGACGTGCAACGTTGATGTTGCGCGATAAGCGCCTTGTTGTAGCGCAATCCAACAACCACTCCGACGAGAGTGGTAACAGCTGTTGCGTATCATCTGTTGCGCGTTTGTGCTCGTGTGTACACTTACCGCGCAATGATCGGCCTCCAGAAATGTCCCATCATTCCCAAGTCGTCCTCTCTGGACTTCCCCCCACCCGCTCTTTGGCAGTGACGAAACTGTCCCTGCCCACAGTTGAATCCCGGGATTTTCAAATATTTCATCAGTTTCATTTCCTGGTCTTTTCCTCGTAGAGTGCATTGGAGTGCAGCAGTGTTCACAGTAGGAATGGCGGCCCGTTGCGGAAGACACGCACCCCTTTGGTCCACGGCAGAGGTGCTTCACCTGATCAGCATCTGGGGAGAGTCCGCTGTGCAGGCGCAGCTTCGCGGCAGCAGACGAAATTACGACACATTTGGCATGATTTCTCGGGCAATGACGGAGAAAGGTTATGATAGAGACACATTGCAGTGTAGATCAAAGGTGAAGGAGCTAAGAATCAGCTATCAGAGAGCGAAGGAGGGAAACCGGCGATCGGGGTCAGCGCCTGCTACATGCAGGTACTATCAGGAGATCGGAGCCATCCTCAGTGGTGACCCCACAACAACTCCAAACACCACAGTGGACACATCTGTAACCACAGATGAAGTCAATGCCACAACGGAGTTGGATGAGGACCTTGAGGCGGTGGTGGGGGAGACGGAGGAGAACCCGGGGCAAAGCGAGGCAGCGTGTAGCCAGGAGCTGTTCTGCACCCCCGCTGATACGTCCTCTCTAGAAGACATGAATAGCAGCATGTCCCTTGAGTCGGCTGAGGGGGGGTCTGGTAAGTTTCTGCTTTGTAATGCTAAAAGTCTATCTCACGTTAAAATATCACTGTGCGTTGCGGGGGTGCTCGCTGTGTCTCCCAGCTGTGCACGCTCCTTACTCCCCATCCATGAGGAGGGCATCAACAAAAGCAGTGATTGTGAAGTAATCATCTGCATTTACGTCAGTAAATGATTCTTCAGTGTACCTCCAGAGCCTAGTACTGATATTGGATGGGATGGCGTTTGTGCCAATGCTCCCAAAGACGGACACTTTGCCCCGCCAGCTGCAAAGCACAGCCCTGGGAACCATGGCTGCAAACAGTGCTGCAGCATATGGTCCCGGCTGACTGCCCGCGGCATGTAGGAGATGTATTCTAGCGGCCAGGGGCACCCTGAGGAGAGCGATATCGGGTTCCATCTCTGTGCCCAACGCTGATTATTAGCCCCCAGTAAAGCTGTCTACTAGGACTTACCTTGTCCGCTTCAGCAAGGCATAAGATGTTGACCGCACTGCACCTTCCAGAGTAATGTGCTACTGGAAGTTTAATTTTCTTATCCTGGCTATGTGTAAACAGCAGCTTGACAATTATTTGTTTTTTTAGAACAGACCTTGAGAAGGCCATTGTCTACCCCCGCTGCCCGAATGAGAAGCATTCAGCAGCGTGCACGAAGGAACAGGGAGGATATGTTTCAGGACATGTTGAAAGCTACACAGGAGTCCTTGAAAACTGCACAGGAATCCTCCTCTGCGACCAGAGCATTCAGAGCTGAGTACCAGCAGATGTTGAAAACACACACTGAGGAACTGATAAGCGTGATGAAGGAGCAAACAGAACTGTTCAAGAGCATGGTCACTTTGCAGTCCCAGGCAATTAATGTTAGGGCTCCACTACAGACACTGCAGCCGCGTCTGCCTCCCACCCCCCCGTAGTCCCTATAAGAATTTCTATGAAGTGCACCTGTCCCACTGTAGCATTCCAACAACTAGCTCTCCCCCCCTGTACTTTCTAGAGCCCCGCAGCTACACACACCTGTAACCCCAACCTTCAAAGTCTGAATAAAAACAGAATAAAATCATTTCATTAAGGCTTTATTTTTACACATGGCTACTTTCACAAGGTGCAGCAGATGCGTCCTAAAAGAAAACTATGGGAGGGCGTGACTGAAATGCTCCCTGAGTGCCTCCCTTATGCGAGAAGCTTCCCCTTTAGCCCCCCTAATACTCCTAGTGGCTGGCTGTTCGTATGCCTCCCCGAGGCGCTGTGCCTCGGTAGCCCACACTGGGCAAAACATTTCTCCCCGACTTTCACAAATATTATGGAGGACACAACAAGACGCAATCATAGCAGGGATGTTGTCCTCCGACAAGTGCAGCCGCCCATACAAACAGCGCCAGCGGCCTTTTAAACGGCCGAAGGCACACTCCACAGTCATTCTGCTGCGGCTCAATCTGTAATTGAACCGCTCCTTGCTTTGATCTAGGTTGCCGGTGTACGGCTTCATGAGCCATGGCATCAGTGGGTAGGCTGGGTCTCCGAGGATAACTGTGGGCATCTCCACATCCCCCACTGTAATTTTTCGATCAGGGAAAAAGGTACCCCCTTGCAGCTTCTGGTACAGACCGGAGTTCCTGAAAATGCGGGCATCATGCACCTTTCCCGACCACCCAGCATTGATGTCAGTGAAACGCCCTCTGTGATCCATGAGTGCTTGCAGCACCATGGAGAAGTAGCCCTTCCTGTTGATGTACTTGGTAGCGAGATGATCTGGTGCCAAAATAGGGATGTGTGTGCCATCTATGGCTCCCCCGCAGTTCGAGAAACCCATGGCAGCAAAGCCGTCCACAATCTCACTGACATTCCCCAACGTCACCGTCCTCCGTAGCAGCATGCGATTGATGGCTGTGCAGACTTGTGTTAGGGCTACTCCGATGGTGGACCTCCCGACTCCAAACTGGTTTGCAACCGACCGGTAGCAGTCAGGAGTCACCATCTTCCAAAGAGCTATCACTACACGCTTCTCCACAGTGAGGGATGATCTCATGTTGGTGTCTTTACGTCGCAGGGCAGGGGCCAACTCTGAGCACAGTTCCAGAAATGTTGCCTTCCGCATTCGAAAGTTCTGTACCCACTGCTCGTCATCCCACAGTTGCATAACAATGCGATCCCACCACTTGGTGCTCATCTCTCGCGACCAGAAACGGCGTTGGACCGTGTGCAGATGGTCGGTGAAGGTGCTGAGCAACGCGGTGCTGTTGCTCTGCATGGCATCGATCAGCCGCTGCTCCTCTGTGTCATCCTCTGGATGGAAGCTAAGAACGTAATGAGCAACCATCCGAGATGTGTTCAGCATGTGGAGGGCAAGAGTGGAGACCAGAGCAGGATCCATGCTGACGCTGATTTTGTTTCTTTCCAATGGCGCACTCCATACAAACACTATTGAAAATAGGCGCGAGTTGCTACTGGCAACGCGGAAGACGCTAGGGAAACGCACTGCACCATGGGAAACATCCAGTTTACCCATGCTGCTATGTGCTCCTTTCCTTCATCCCATGATTCCAAGTGCGTACTCAGGGAAAATGGAACGCTGGGATACGTGCCCAGAATTCAGTGCGCTAATGCGCATTACAGCGAGGAATTCTGTGACGGAACAAGGAGCGACGTGTGTATGCGCTACACTGCGATAAACATCACGTGCTTCTTATACCGCAGTTCAGAAGTTGCGCTATAATCTGATCGTGTAGACAAGGCCTCAGTCAGGTCCTGCCCAGAAATACAAAGTGTTGGTTGCCCTTGTCTTCCTTGGTGAAAAATCTTTGCCTAAGCAGGTTTCTCACCAATATGCAGTTCACAGAGCCTTCAACCCCATTGGCTGAAGAACCTATTTCTCACTGTGAAGAGCTCTGGCATCTTGCTGCCTGCTCTGACCACTAGATTAGACTGCCCTCATCCTTGTCAATCTTATCAGCTAGAGGGCACAAGGTGTGGCGAGAGCAGAGTGCGCAGCAGCTGCATAAATTTACAGATCTGTGAACTCATTGGCAGAATATAATCAGTTAAACTTAAGTTCTCTTACGTTACCATATTTGTGCATTTTCCATTTTCTGCTCATTAAAGTTTCTAAAGCTTTTTCCATAATTGTAAGGATTACTGTGATCTTTTAATGCCCAGTGTTATTAATATCTGTTTGCTGGTTTAATGAACGGATGGTGGTGCTTATTTCATATTTGTTATTATCACAGCTAAAAGAAAAAAGCCTGCAGTTGGCATATTCCAAGGACCAGCTGCAGTGCATATGGAAATGGAATATGTAGGTCTTGCAACTGTAATAAATAGTTTTTGAAAGAAAGAGGTCATGTCAGTTCTTATTGCAGGCAACTGTTTCATACAGTATAGAAAGATTGCATTTGCACTGGAACTACATAACTATGACTGTAATTACAGTAATAATATATTAGGGTAACAATAGCTTTCTAATGTTGCTGAAATATACACAAAATAAAAGTAAAATAGAGCAATGTCTGCATACAGAATTTCTGACCTTGCAAAGACCTGCAAACTAAAGGGACACTATAACGGGGTGTACCAACCCTTCCCGCCAGAGAGGGAACCCTCAGCCTCCTCATGGACCAGAAAGGCCCCTCCCCAGCATGCAGGCTACATGCTCCTTGGCAGGAAGCCAGAGTTAAAAGCCAAACAGAGGCTTCAGCAAGGGGTGGGACGACAGAGGAGAAAGGTTTGCTTCTGGATTCTTCCAGAAGGATTGCAGAAATGGAAGGTAGAGTGGTTTAGGAGAAGAAGATGGTGGCGATAACAAGAACCTCTGGAGTGATTGAGACTACAGTGCTGCCCTGCAGAGCCCAGACAGGCCCAAAAGGGCTTTCAGACTATAGTGCAGCAACATTGCTGTTTGGGGAACCCTGCTGAGCCTGGAGGGGTTTCGGGACTACATGGCAGTCTAGCGTTGCTGGGGGGGCCTGCTGTGTCAGGAGGACCTACAGGACTGTGCTGTAGCCCAGCCTTGTGGTGTAAGGAGCTCTGCTCATCCAGGGATTTGTGCACTGTGAAGCAGAGCAGCTTTGCTGCTGTAGGACTTCTCTGCAACCCTGTGCAGCTGTGGATTGAGCCCTGCTATACTCAGCCAGGCTCCCAGCAGTCTGTTGCTCCCTAGTGTGATGTCTCAGGGCCTGCACAGTCCAGGAGGGGCCCAAAACACCCCTTCTTGGGGAGAACCCTAAACTTGATCTATGACATTCACTGACAACTTGAAATATAGTGTGTTTCAGAAAATGAGTTAAACTTTGTTACAGGCCCTAGATCTGTCCCTGAAAACTGCAAGCCAATTTTAGTAGATTTAAAATCATTTTATAAATTTCTTCTCTCTTCTTTTTAACACTGAGAAAGAATTATGCAAACAGGGGAATCTGAAATATACATAATATTTGTGAAATATATATATATATAATTAATTATATATTAATTATAATTATAATAAATATATATAATTAATTGTGGGAGGAAGTGAAATATACACGGTGTTGTTAAAAATATTTTCCTTGATCTTTCAGTTATAGTACTCTTATGTTTTGGAACAATAATATGTTTAAAATATTCAAACAAATATGATTATTTTAATTTGAATCTCCCTATATATTTCTCTGTCTTTTGTATAGGAAATGGGGCTATTCTGGTATTTTTAGTATTTTTAGAGAATTAACGAATATTAGAAAACAAAAGAGAGAAATGTTGAGGTACAAAATTGAAAACATGTTTAAAAACTCTATTTAAAATTGTTAAGTGAGTGTGTCATATGAAAATAGAGACTCCTTTTTTGTTTATTATAATCTATTGAAGCCAAACAGGTCCTAAATTAAACTGAAAATGCAAATTGATATTTCTCAGATTTGGGACAATAGCCTACAAAAGAAAAGAGCAGTATCAATTTCAGAGGCAGGCAGGAACAGAATGTGACTCAAAGAGCTGGTTAAAACTAAAATTCTAACAAATCAAAAAAAAATTTCATTCCAAATTGGAACAAAAGGTTAAAATTTTGAAAATTACTGACAAATGAAAATTCTGAAATGATTTGTTTTAGAAATAGCAAAATGATCATATTGAAAGGTATTGTTTTGATACCATCAACATGCATCTTATTATAAATGTTAATATATTATAAAAGTAAAAATGAAACATGTCAACTTTTATCAAAAGAAAACATTTTCCCTCAAAAACTTTTGATTAAATCTATACATTCCTTCAAAACATTTCAGTTTCTTCAATCAGTATTTCCCAGGGGAAAAACTGCAACCAGAACTATTGAGTCTATAGCTACAGAAAGCAAACTGTGTGTAGAATCCTCACACTGACTCAACTTGACGAATCAAAATCTGCAGCAGGTCCACTTCCTTCTGATAAACAACTTCTACCAATGTGCCTCATTCTTGATCTACAGGAACTATTACTGGAAGTGACAATTCTACACCTATGCCCATTTAGTCCCTTCTGAAATAAGGCAGGCATTTACTGCTGGATGTGATGTATCCAATAAATTCTAAAATGACATTTTACACATAAGCCACCAACCATGGTTGATCAGATGGCAACAACTTTCAGTAATTACTGACCTACTCGGGGTATGAATGAGCTGTAATGAACTCAGACCTGTACTACAAACTAAAAACATAATTACTAAATAAATAATGCACCCAGACAGCAAAAAATAGAACCCTGGTCTTTCAGTATCCCTTCCATTTTCCCTATCCCAAACCAAGAAACCACTTGAGCTAACATAGATTTTGGTTGGAAGTAGTGTAACAGGTCCCTTATCCTCTCTGTATGCCAGTCATTGGAGGTCCACATCGTGTGTGTGTGTATATGTATATATATATATATACATATACACACACACACACACACACACACACAAAACCAGTATATTCATGAGTGACTCAGAGTTTAAAACTCCCTCTCATTACCAATCCCAATGGTAATCAATTCTAACAAGTTGTTTTAATCTATCGAATCAGTATATCTTCTGGGCCAGATTTGATTCCAGTTACAATGGTATAACTCCAGAGTAACCCTCTTGATGTGAGTGGAGTGAATTTGGTTTACAGTAATATAATCAGAATCAAAATCTGCCTCACTGTATGTAATATGAAAAGGTAAACCACAGTAAGTGCAATAGAAGCCTTACTGAAATGAGGCAAGAAAATGTCTGCCCATTTAAACATTATGGCAGAGAGAGATGTTTCACCATCAGTTGAATAAATGTTTCATTTTATTGTTTTCCAGGTCAATCTAGTTAAAGCCTTAGAAGCCAGACAAATTTGACACTGGGTTCAGTCAGTCCTCAGCATATTCAACTTTATCCCTTGTGACTTCATTTACTTCCTTCTCATAAGACTAATAAAATCTACTGCCAGCTGTGATCTATTTTGCCTTGAATAGATATTAATAGTGGCTTTTTAGTACTGCTACCTTGGAAAACATGAAGGTGCACAGGAACCAATTAAAACACATGTTCCAAAGACTATCATGCAATGTGTGATTTTGCTCTTTTTTACTTACCCAAGAGGTAGATCATACAAGGCCTCTGAAGTTAACTGGATATCTCAAATACAGTTCCTTCCACTCAGTTCTGTTAGGTTTGCATAGTAATGCAGAACCAGAATTACCATATGCCAACAGTAGTGAATAACTGAATGTATGTAATATGGATAACTAAATATAAAGTGGTGAACCACAAATTATGGTTCACAAGCAAACAACAAATTGGAAGAACCAAATTATTGACTATTATAATTCTAAGTTAGCCTTCTAGCTTTCAAAGACATGAACATCTCCAGATGGAATACAAGCAGTCCATACCCAGAAATAGAGTTTTTACATAACAAGTACACTTATGGTTTCAGTTTCCTGCATACATTCAGCTCTTAGACTTGTGTTTTCCTTTTTTTAAAGTTTCCTTCAGCTTCCTACGCTTGTCACTCACCTGCAGCACTTCATCCATTATCTACTTTGATTTCTTCATTTTGGCATTGTACCGCAACATTTATTCAGCCATTCTTATAGTCCCATTTTTTTCCTTCAGCAAATACACTGTTTCATGTTTCTTCAGCCTTTATTTCTTGTTTTGCCACAGATGTGATATGTTTTCCACATGACTTCATTGTATTCTTTCCTGATAGCTGGCTCTTTCAATTTGTCCATGTCATAGGTTCCCAGGACTTTTTTTGTTTGCTGTCAGCCTCAACCTCATTGATGCCAGCATTGGTTTACAACTAACAAACTGAGCACAATAGGTTGAGCAGAGAGCTAAAACAACGTGAATAGGGTCATAAACAACCGACTAAGTGAATAATGTAAAGATGCAGAAGAATAAGTGAAGCAAAATATGACACAGGACTTGTATCACGAGGTAAGAGAAATAAGTGGTATTTATGAGTTGCAGGTGATGGTGAAAAACAAGCACAGGCAAATAACTGAAGATGAACAGGCAATGAATAGGCAATGGAAAGAATGTTTGAAGAGGAAAACACAGTAGATGAAACAGTCCAGAGAAACTCCCCAGTACAAACAAGGGAAAGCAGATGCCAGAATTCTTAAAAGACGTAGTAAAGACCTTGATAAGAAGTTTGAAAAGGAAAAAGGCACCAGGGAGTTACAACATAATTGCAGAGCTTCTGCAAACTGGCAAGAACACATGGTAAAGACAAAGCATAAGACACCGTCACCAGCTTTGCTCAACTTGGTCTAGGAAGCTGTAGCACTAAAACATGAAATGAGAGGAGTCACACTATGTGAAGGACAGTGAATAACCTTAGATTTATAAACAATATTGTAAGATTGTGTAAATGAGTCATAAATCCACCCAATTTAAGCTTACAATTTTCACCCTTATTTATTAATTTTCAAATATAATTATTTTCTGTTATAGTGTCTGAACATACGTTTGTGCCAGACAATAAACACATAAAACAGAACAAATAAGAGCTCAAGTCACTGAGTTCTGGGATACAAAGAAGGTCTCTTGCATGATGGTTGTTTCAATATCTGGCCACTGGTCTGGTCCTTCCCTCTGGTTCCTTCAGTGTCCAGCCTAGTATTTCTCTGTCAGGGGCACTTGTTCACTTGGTTTCTTACGTCTTTTTGCATTTCATGTTCAGTACCTTTCCTCCACTTAAGTACACATGCACATTTTTGCTTTCTATACTTCGTTCATGTCTACATGTCACCTTACCCCTATTTTTCCCCAAAGAGGCTTTTACTATTGTACTAATTATCTTCCTCTTATCTCAGTCCTCCAATACAATAGCAAAACATCACCTTTGTCCTGTCAGCAGTAAGCATTAGCTAAACAAGACTATGTAAAAGAAAGAGATTTGGCAACACTTACGCCATGCAGTGAGCTACATTAAAGCTATGTGTGAACATTAACCTATCCAAACTCATGCATTGTCCATAATTATAAACTATTAAATTAAAATAACAAAACCCTTATTTTTACTATTCAGAATTTTTCATCTTTATAGTGCAATCATAATTCAGAGTGTATATATGTATTATTATAACCCTTAATTTTTATTTGTAGGAGGAGTAGTTATAGGGACAAGATAACCTTTATTGTCACCATTTCCTTTATCTGCTGCAAATATGGATTTTCAGGGAACTTTGTAGAACTTTGAGCAAATAACACTTTGTGAATTATTATTAAAAAGTTTTGTCAGTAACTTTGCAATTTGGAGGTGCTTTTTATTCTTTAGGCCTTGGTACTCAATTGTTTCCTAACAATAATAACTTCCAAGCTTTGACCAACGATAATATTACAGAGAATACCTGACTAAATAGACCAGGATGGCAGAAAAATCAGTTTAAACATCAGTATGGAGAAGACATGGGTTATGGCAATTGAAAGAGGTAAAGATGAAAGTCAGAGACAGAGAACTAGAACAAGTGGAGAAATATCTGTAGCTTGGAAGACTAGAATGGGAATTGTAAGATGACATAGAAAGAGGAATTGGATTAACCAACTTTGCAAGATGTAGAAAGCTAAAATCATTTAAATAAAAATGAAAATCTGTATTTATGAGGAACTGTCATAATGCTACTGCTCTATGGGCTGGAAATTTGGAGTATGGAGAAAGACCAACAAATCAAAGATACAGAAATGACCTGGTTGAGGCGCATGAGAGTTTCAAGATTCAGAATATATTAATTTTAAAAAATGGTTAAATCAAGAAATGAGATTTTTACAGAAGACTCAAGAAATATGATGTCAAGAATGGATTCAGAGGATACAATCCATGCTGATGCCAGAGTGCAAGGAGCTGTATATTATAGGAGGACTGAGGATGCATTCAATAGACACACTGAAGAATGACATAGAACAAAAAAGCTTAAAGAATGAAACTGTGAAGCTGGTACAAGACAGAAGGTAATAGAAAGACTTCATTTGGTCCCCATAGCCATTACTGAGCTGATAGATGGGAATCAAAGAAAACAATGACTAACAGTAAGAAGGAAGCGTCAGTAAGAAATACTTTGCTGTTCTTGCATGATACTGTAATTAAGAAGATAGCTGCAAATATGAAGTAAAGAGAGCATACTGTATGTTTCCATTTTATGCGTTGTTTAGTAATGGTACATAAACAATATGAAAGGAATATTTTCCCTGCAGCTATATTACTTGGCATGCAATATATAGATGCTAACAAATGTATACTAGTTCATACTTGGGATAATGGAGAAATGAGATAATTAACTGACCAGACTTAGGGAAAATGTACTCTTTTTTGTTTGTTTTAATTTTTGAGACTAAATTTGTTTTAAAAATAAATATTTTGAACTTCAAACAAAATTTTTAAAAAACTGTTTGTTTGTGACAAATCATACCATTTATTCTCAAGGGACAATAGAATTTTACTTCATCAAAAGAATACCTTCAATATTTATGCATTTGGAAAATTAACAAACAACGCTGAATCCAGTAAGTAACACCCTCTCTTGGTTCACTCTCTCTTGGGGTGCGCCTACAGTGGCAACTTAGGTTGACTTAAGGAGGCGTTAAGTCGACTTAAATGGGTCGACAAGGGGCTATGTCTATACTAGAAAAGTTAAGTCGACTTAATAAGGTCGACTTAATTTTTCTAGTGTAGATATAGCCTAGGTGACTCTTTGTTCACAAGATGTCAACTCAAAACACAACCCAGGATATTTTCTGTGGCCTGATACTTTTTTGGGGCATTTACCACAGAATTATAGAAATGGAAAAGACAAATTAGATCAACTAGTGCATTGCAGTGCCTGAGCAGGATGGTCCATTTTAATATATTATCCATTGTTTGCCCTATACATAGTTCTCAGTGCCTAAAGCTATGGGACTTCCACCATTATGTACCCACATCTCTTGGGTTATGTGTCATAACAAGTACATTTGAAGGTCTCTACTTCATTGTTCCCCCACCCAATCCTGTCATTTTATTGCATTTTCAGCAGAAAACATCTGGAAATGAATGCACGGAGTAATAACAGTAAAGATAACTTAATGGATACAAATGTTTATCAGAAGTGTTGCTCAAGAAGACTATTAAGCAGAAGTGTGAATGAATGTGGAGTAGGAATAATTCTGTTTAATAAGATGTTTCAAGCATTATCTCAGTAATTTGCTGAGGAGCAGGTACAGGCTATAGTGTACTTACAAAGTAATTAGAAATCCTTGATAATTGTTTTCTTAATTAACAACAAACCTTGAAAAAACTGCTATCCATTCCCACATCTCTTCTGGATTAATTTTGTTTGATCTGGGAAAAGTGGCTATGCACAAGAGATTTTTCAGTTCCAAATTGGAAGAGAAACAGGGTGAATATACTGTACCTTCTAGAGCTGGGGAGGGCCCTAACTTATCTAAATTTCAGTATTCTTACAAACACTATTGGTCAGTTCTATCCCTTATTATGTGGAACAGTAACTCCTTTTGGACCCTTGTTTTACTATAGCGATCTGGTGTTATGGCCTATTTTCAGTTACTCTGAGCCACTAAAGCACAAAAGAACAGTCTGGATTTTTTAGTGATACTAAAATATTTTGAGAAAGTTGGGCATCAACAGATATATCACAGATACCAGCATTGAGATAACTGGAGTGAATAACCTATATAAAGTAATAGCTTCTTACAATTATAAATATATGATGCTATGGCCTAGTATCTGGGGATTCACAGTGACTAATAGGCCCAGGATGGTTGTGGTGGTTCTTTCCTAAGAAAAGGCTAGAAATTGATGTCTTGGTGAGGGATAAACCTGTGGTCTGCTACCCTTCCTTGTGTTTTTAGAATATGAGTCCTAATCCTTTTTCTGGTGTTATTGGGTGGATAAAGGAGACCCTGTGCCCTAAAGCTAGGCTAGTCTTGAAGAAAATAAGTTCCCATCAGACCTTGCAAGTGGCTGGCTGTTAAGGAAAGCCCAGGTCTTCATCTCTGAGGGTGTTGGGGTGGGAGGTTGTATGTCTCAGAACAAAAAACATGGAGCAGCAGGGAGCAGACAGCCAGTCACAGAATTAGATTAAATACCATGTGACTTTAGCCTTTTAACTTCTGCCACATTATCAATCCCAACCTAAAACTCAATCTGAAATGCAAAAATCTGCCTCAACATTTTCAGACAGCTACAAAGTGCAAAATGTATAGCCTCATTTGAATGCAAATCTCAACATTTCTCAGTAACTCATCACAACAGGGTGAACTGAAACATTGCAAATCTCAAGTATTTTAAACGTAGTAGAGAATACTTTGCACAGTTCCAACAAAAATTGCCTCTGAGAGTGATTTCTTCATATCTAAATGCTGTGGAATCATAAACCTGAAGTCACCTCAGGCCTTGCTTATGCTAAAGTACTTATTTACACTTTATTCAATGTTTTCTGCTCTGCTAATGTAGACAGTCTCTCTCACTGTCTGATCATTTGTTTCTTATTTGTAGGGTCAGGGTCCCATATTGAAACTTCAGTTACATTAAGAGGTGTTGCTTGGACAGTTTTGCCTCCCTTATATTAATAAAAGATAAGCATGTGAAAACATGTTAGCACAGCAGGCCAAGGGATGTGTGATATGATGCCAGCTCTAAATTAGTATTGTGATGGGAGCCTATATAAAAAATCTTGTGGCTGAAAATGAAAATCAGTTGTCTTTTCAAGAACAAGCATTGTCGGTCCAACAGTTTGATTAGTAAATCGGTTAAAAATATAATCAGGGTTGTCCCATTTTCTGAAATTCAGAGAACATGTTTTTAGTGACAGCAAATGTATTTAAAAGAGGACGAAAGGAAAACTGCACCATGTACTCTGTAAGTATTGTTCAACGTCATCTCCCACATGGAAAGCAGTTGCTTTCTGTGTAAATTAAAAAAATGGCTAATTCTTGTTTCCTTCTTCATTTTTGATACCTCAGTCTGAAAAAAGATTGGGATACAGTTACTTACACTTTAGGATTCAGCATTCTAATAGAGAGCTTGCTATTGACTTCCATGGGAGTGGTATAGTATATAATATATAATATATAGTATATGATAGCCTTATAGTATGTAATATCATCACAAGCTTGCTGTCCCCCTTAATATAGCCGAAAACCACTCCGTGCGGCTTCTTTTGATGGCAAGGGCCCTGCCACCATCAGAAGAAGCTCCTCAGAGCGATACTTTTGGCAGTGTGCCTGGCCACCTTCCCCTCCAGCCCCGCCACCAGAAGGAGCCACCCTCTGCCTGAGAATTCGGCAGAGCAAAGAGGGCTGCCTGCACTGGTTGAGGGTCGTGGAGGAATGGCTGGCATGGGGAGTCAGTAAAGGTTGCCGACCCCTGCTCTACATGCCTGAACCATAGGCCCAGGCAATAGCCAGAGCAGTGCATCCCACATGCACGCTGTGACAGAGTATAGCAACCCACCCTGGAGATGAAGAGGTTATGCCCACACTCCTGGCAGCAGAAGTCATGCCCCTCTTCCCCTGTTGGGCATGCTCCAACTGCTGTTGCAATATAAGAGGAAACAGCCCAGCCTCCGGCCCCTCTCCCCGATTACTCATTTTGCTGTGTCACTGAAGCACCTGGTCAGCCCTAATTCTTGCTTTTATTTGAAATAGGGTGTCACTGATCTTAGATCTATGTCAGGGCCCATGTAATGCCTTTGGCCCACACTGGGAATACAGTAGCACTTTGGGGGTTGTTTTAAAGTCACATGATCAGAAGTATAAGGATCCCATCAGACAAATGGGACATCTACGCAAAGCCTAAGGCATATAGGTGCCACAGGAAATTAATGTAAAGGGCTATTAGAAAGTATACTGTGGGGTTTTTTATATATAGTTTAACATGCTTCTGAACAACATTCTCAGTTGTTAGTTTACTGCAAGCATGCCTTTCAGAACTGCCAAACTATTCAGAGAAAAAATGTGAAGCATGTATTTTGTATTGAGTTGGCTAGCCTCATAAATTCAAGCTATTGGTATTGGCTGATGGAAGTGGTCTAGCCTGAACTTGAGAAATGCTTGCCTGACCAAATAACGCCCAGAAATGACTGGATATAGAAAAATAACTAATTAACAACATAGTGGACATCAAACAGATTGGCTGTGTTTAAGAACTTTGCCATGAATGTTGTTTTAAGTTTCTAAAGCAAGAAAGGAGTGTCGCGGAGGGCAGATCTTGCAATTTTATTCATGATAAAATTGTTTTAATTTTGCAATCTAATTATTACATATCTTTGTGGGTTTGATCCATTTGGTCCATTTAAAAATGGAATTTGGAATATTCTTTTCAGCTTGCCATTGAACTCCCATCACAAAGTCCATATAAATCCTAATTCTAGGCATGTGTCAGGTGTTTAATTGTTTCTTAATACAGATAAGAACTTATGGCCAGAATTATTTTTATTTATAAAGAAAGTCCGATGTTTTACTTTTCTTGCTTTTTATAAACTTGAAGTTGTGGTGTCACAGTGAAGGCATCCAGGGTTATATATTTTTTTAAAAGACAGAACTTAATAGCTGTAAACAATCAATAACATGATAAATTGTTACGGAAAAACCCTAGTCTGTTGTTTATATTAATTTCATTGAGTGCATGTGTACAGAGCATATGAAGGTGACTCCCCTGATAGTGAATTGCTGGTAAAACAATGAAATTGACATTTTGTAAACAAGTATTGTTTAGCACTTATTCAGTGAAAAAACAAACAAGAATTTAATGTACTTTTATTCTCCTTCTAATGTATTAAAATAGTTTTTCTCATGTTTTTCACAAGAAATAATATACTATCCATGAGAGATAAAGGGGATGAGGTAATAATTTTTATTGGACCAACTCCTTCAACTTGGTGAAAGAGACAAGTTTTCAAGCCCCACAGAGGTGACAAAGAGTTCTGTGGAAATCAAAATCTTTTTAACCAGCAGAATTTAGTTCAATTACCTCACCCACCTTGTGTCTCTCATATCCTAGAATCAATATGGCTACAATAACCTTGCAAACAACAGTGGAATATATATTTCTATGCCAATTCCAGCAGACCTTCTGTATATCTCTTTAAAGCTGCTAGCTAATGGATGGAAATATATGTATAGATACATGTGATATATATATGCTTTTTTGTGTGGTTTTTTTTTGTAATGATTAGTTAAAATATACAGGTTTCTTTTAAATCTCATAATTGCAATGTTGATTATTTATTATGCAGGACTCAAAATATGAAGGAACTAAGACTGAGAACTGTTCTTTCTAATATTTAGAAATTAACAGAATTTAGGATTTCATATTGTACAGTTATAACTGTAAAATGTCCAAAGTAGGATGGGTACATTGAGTACAGTATCTAAGATCATAATGTTCTATTATTATTTTAGAAACACTGTCCCTAAAAGTGGTATTTCTCGTAGTTACAGCACAGAATTATGAAATTGCCCCAAACAAAGATGTCACTCCTGGTCTCCCTTGTAGTGATCATTCTGCACAGGTAGTTTGGAATCAGATACACATCCATAAAACACACTATAGCTTCATGGTAGAGGGCACCTTCATTTCTGGAAGCAACTGAAATTTCCTAAATAAGAAGGCCATCACTAGCTCAGATATTAGTTTAAGCAAAATTACTAAGAGAACAGAAGGCAACATTTCCTCTTGATGAATGTTTACCTTACAAGCTCTGTTCTTACTCAACCATGAGGTAAGAATTGGAGAAACTTGAAAGGTTTAACATTTTATATACAGATAGTATTCTGTTCAAAGGCCAACACTCATGCTCTGTAAAAGAGCTATAAGCAAAAATATACTAAACGTCTGTTTGGTAAACAGAAGTATTCGCCAGTTCATGAGCTTAATATGCATCTTAAGTCCCTTCTGGCTTTAATCATCAGTTTCATTTTGAATTTCCAATATCTGAATTAATTGCAGGTGTCTGCTTCCAACAAGAGTGTGGTCTTTAAATTATACATATCAGTGCATCACTTACATTGTGTCACATCCCATTAATTTTTTTCTCACTGTAAGTTTATATAACACAATGTGACATGACAGAAGTGCACTGACATACTGCAGTACCTCAAAAATAAATACTAAATTTTAGGATATTACATTCTACCCTTCTTTTGAGTTATCTTTGTATGGCTAAGATAATGAATAACAGCTCACTAGGAAAGGCCAAAATAAACACTTGATGGAGAAAACTTGATGGAGAAAACCCCCAATAAACTTGAGGTTGGCCCAATCCTATTGTGGATGCTCATGCGATATACAGTAAATTACAAAGAAAAATGCATTTTAAAAAAATTATCAAACATCTATTCATGTATGCAATATATACAAAAGTGTATTGTAATGTTATAACAGGTAAATTAGTATGACATACACAGTGATGGATGAATCCAGTCTAAATTATGAAATTAGTAGAGCATCAAGGTTTGGATATGAGGATCCACAGATCAGGTCTTGGTTAGGTAGTTTAATGCTCTGGATAATGTGACTGCATACCAGTTACTTCTACTGAGAAAAGATCAAAGCTGCTTGACTGAGCCACCTACTGCTAACACTTAAGTGAGATTCTCTTATAGCTTCAGTAATGGTGATAAATGCTTTGGGAGCCAGAGGATCCGAGTGCTATCTTGACTTTTGCTGTGAAGTTTCAAATGGTCATTTTTTTGTTGTATAGAAACCATTGTGAGGTTTACAAGAGAATGGGTTATATAAAATAATCTTCAGTTACCTAGGACTTATGTTGGTTTGAGATA
Source organism: Pelusios castaneus (assembly GCA_007922175.1). Taxonomy (NCBI): domain Eukaryota; kingdom Metazoa; phylum Chordata; order Testudines; family Pelomedusidae; genus Pelusios; species Pelusios castaneus. The sequence continues at coordinate 9,020,670 of ML685830.1, forward strand.
CCATATTTTCTACTATACCTGAATACAGGAAATAATTGAACAAACAAGGAGTCCTGTGGCACTTTTTAAAAAATCCCACGAAAGCTCATGTGATAAATAAATTTGTTAGTCTTTAAAAGTGCCACAGGACTCCTTGTTTGTTTGGCTAACCTAGACTAACGTGGCTATCCTTTTGGAACTTTGTCAACATGTAAGGAAATAACTGGTGTCTGTTAGCAGATGGCTTCCTTAATGGGGTCCATTATATTAAATGATTCAAACTTAATACTGCACTGTAGAGATGTGGGAGTTGACGCTTCAATTGGGCACCCAAATTTGCCACTGCTGAATCTTGAACTGAAGGTCTTTTGAATGTTGCAGTTCTACCATTTGAACTAAAAGAGCATTGCTGTTAGCTTTTAGTATATTATTTATATTTATATTCTTTTTTCAGGGTTATTAGAGGCCAAGATTATTCCAATGTGTACTGCAATAGTCAAACATAACTAGGTAGTCTAAGGTTATAAACTGGAGCACTCAAACAAACTTTGTCCATCCAACAAGTTCATAGGGAGCTTGCCAAATGCCCCCTGGCTCCTCCTAATAATTTACAGATTTAATAAGGGAAATGGAATTCAGAATGAATTCATGCTAGTTAGTACTGGATCAGGCATAGTGTTTTGTGATTATACTTTTAAAATTATAGCAGTACATTTTGGCAGCCTCTCAAACCTGCTTACCTGTGGTTTTTAAGGGTTTGTTTCGTTGGTCGGTTGGTTAGCTGGTTGGAGTTTTTTTGCAACCTAATTATCCACATTTGCAGATATGAGGTATAGGGTTATTCCTATCTTTTGGACTTAGTGATGTCATCTCTTTTTATATCTATTCCAACTTCTATGCTTTCATGGACAGTCCATTCCCATAGCTTTCTTTTATTCTGGCCAATGGTAAAGATATTTTCCTCCACATTTCATATAAGCATACAATAGCTACAGCCATAAGAGAAACAGGATAGTCTATAGCTACTTCATTAATTTAGCTCATAAAAATTGTTTCCATAATTAACTCTATATATCTGTTCTTCTCTGGCTTGAATTTGAACAAACAGAAAGGGGAGCTTAATTGAACTGACCTCAAGACTCCCACTCCCGTCGTCTTTGGCTGGCCTTTCAATATAGAGGTGCCACTTCTCTATTTCCTCACTATTGCTTCTCTGCTGACCTCAGATCTGTCTTCAGATAGCTACCTGTGGAAAAAGCAGCGCTGCTGACATTTGATTAAATTTTCTTCTGCAACAGGCTTTTTTCTTATTAGCCCACATAGCCAATTCATCCTCTGTCTCCTTCCAGGACACCAAACAAACTGATATTATACTTTCCCAAGCTATTTCTGTACTTTCCCAACTCTAACTCCTGGCTAACGGGTAGATACGCTGCTTCCCCACTTTCCCAAACATTCAAAACTTTGCCTCTCCATCCATTAAGACCCAGCAAATTGATATTGTGCCTACCCACTACCTTCTCCACTGAAAGGGCTCTTACTGTCTCTCCAGAAGGGAGTCAAGCTGCTGGAGCTTTAGAACTGACCAGAAAGAGACTATATGTAGTATTCTGTGTATGCTCGAAAGCTTGTCTCTCTCACAAACAGAAGTTGGTCCAATGAAAAATATTACTTCACCCACCTTGTCTCTCTGAGAAAGACTGATACTCCGATGGGCAGCTGAGTTCCTTCGCAGCAGCTAATCAAATCTTTTTGAGGATGGAACTAAAGATAGGGCCCCTGTGGATGAAGAAGAATGAAAAGGCAGATATTTCTCTGAGACTGAAGCCTTAGCTACACTAGCACTTATGACAGCAAAACTTTCATCGCTTATGGGTGTGAAGAAGCACACACATGTAAGTGACATAAGTTTTGTCAGCATAGGTTCTGAGTGGATAGTGCTAAGTCAACAGGCAATGCTCTCCTGGCAACGTAGCTCCTGCCACTTGTTTAGGTTGTCTTATTATGTTGGCAGGACAGCTCTCTCCCGTCAACATAACGCGGCTACACAAGCACTTCTACAGCAGCACAACTCTGCTAATGCAGCTGTGTCTCTGTACGTTTTAAGTGTAAACTAGCTCTGAATGAAGCAGGGGAAGCTACTGGAAACTTGCCCACATAAGGAAAAGCTTGAGTCAGGACTGTGTATAAGAAGTCTTTGGGAAATGGGGAGCTGAAGAAAGAGATGTGACATCAACCCTAGAGATTTAAGAATTCCTATGTTGGAAGGCATTTGATCTCCAGGCGTGTCTGCTCCAGAGAGATGCTTGGGGAGATGGGGATTCAGGCTCATCTAAAACAAAAGATCTCATTGCCACTGACTGTTTTGGATCTGCTCATTGTGTTTGTCTGACTGCCACTAAATTCTATTTATTGTAGCTGTTACTGAACTCAGTTTACATGTTTCTAGCCAATTAATAGTGAGGCCACTTACAGCTCTTGTCCCAGGGATTGTGATTTGATGGTTATGATTACCAAAGATAATCTGTTTCTGTGCACCACTACTCATATGGGATCAGGATCAGGCCTAGCTGAAACAAGAAGGGGAAGTTACAGTATTGAGCATCCCACAGCAAATCATTATCTTATAGCCTACTTAACTTCATGCCGAGTTATGCCACCATCAAATTGATACTGTGTGTCACCCAGGCTTCTATCCAATTTGTGGGCAACTTCTCCTTCTCTCTTAGAGTGACCAGACAGCAAGTATGAAATATTGGGACAGGGAATGGGTAGTAATAGGTGCCTGCATAAGAAAGAGCCCCGAATCTAGGGACTGTCCCTATAAAACAGATATTTGGTCAACCTACTTTCTCTGCTCCTGCCTGCATTGGATAGCTGTGTGAGGGTCGCCTGTGAATTCAGGCTGGGTTGGTGAAATGTTACGCTACTCCCCTTGTAAGATCTCAGGTGCTCCCACAGGGAAGCATTTAATATTCCCTGCCTCCCATCATCCCCATATTCCATTAGGTGGCAGGGAGACATTTAGGTTGTTACTAAACAGCAGCAACAGGACACCACAGAGAGACTAGTTGTTCAGACCACTCCCTGTTCACACAGGTGGCTGACCCAGAGTGAACTTGAGATCTTCATTGGGAAGGCATAAAAAGGAAATAGAGACGTGGTGTCTCTATATGAAAGAGCTGACAAAGGCTGACGGACTGGGAGTCCTGAGGTCAGTCCAAACACAAAATTGATGCAAGCCAGTACAATTGACTTCTGATGTGTCACCAAGACAGCATCTGAAAAATATCCACCACAGATGTTGCATTGCAATCAGAGGCTCAGATTTCTAATGATATGAATAAAGTATTGAGCAAGTTTACAAGTGTCTGTCTTCTTTTCAATTAGTAATGAAAAATTTTAATGTTTAACCAAAATGCTTACTATTTAAATACCAAAGTGATAGGCACCTTCTAATTACATGAAGCAGATAAATAAAATAGAAATGAAAAAATACAAAATTGTGATCTAGTCAGTCATTTTCAAAACTGTCTGTATTTCTTTAGCAAATTAGACTTGCACAGTTTACAAGTCGTCTCACCCTTTGTTGAACTCATCTTTGAAGTTTCAGTATTGAAAGTAGCTCAGAATCATGCAAAGAATGTCTTTTTGTTCTTGGATCTGCTGTTCTCACAAAAATACTGCAGGATCTCCACTAGAAAGACTAATTTACTGTAGACGTTAACAAGTCCATTCAGTTACAAGCTATGAAATAAGTACAACAGCAGTGCTGCTCAGTTTCGGGTTGAATCAGCATCTCCAGATATTTCTTGCATTTGTTAGGAGTTTAAATTCAGCCAAATACATTTTCCCTTTGCACTGAACGTGGCATGCAAGATTTCAACCCAGTTTTTCTTTTACCTATTCATCCATGATGCACCAAAAATCAGTTCACATGATTTTGTTAACATGATTGCAAAGGAGGGTTTCAACGTTTTTGTACTCATATAGCCTCCCAATTATATTCAGTTTAAAAAATAAAGTTTTGCTAATGTAGTTAGTCTATAGCAGAGGCTGGCAAACTATGGTCCGTGGGCTGGATCCGGCCCATACGCGCCTTTGCCTCCGGCTCACCAGCTCAGGGCTGCTCTTACCTCCCCTCACCCCCCAGCTCTGGGCGACTTGTGCTGCAGCCAGAACGCCACCACTGCCGCTCTCCCTCCCCAACCCCTCCCAAGTCCAGTGGCAGTTTGTGCCATGGCCAAAGCACAGCCTCCACTCCGCCACAGGAGCGATGGCAGTGCTCTAGCCCTGGCACAAGCCGCCGCTGGACCTGGGAAGTGGAGGGAGAAGAGAGCGGCAACTTGCACTGGGGCCAGAGCACTCCCACTGCTTCTTCTTCTCCCCTCCAGCCCAGCTCCAGCTGAAGCTTGGCGGGATGGAGAGTGGAGCCCAGCTCCACCCCTTTTCTGGGGAGGGGGACTGGCCAGTCCTCTCCCCTCCCCCCCCAACTTATGGCCCTTTAGGAGTGGCCATTCATGGCATGTGGCCCACGGGCCACATATGTTGCACACCCCTGGTCTATAGTATAGCTAAATCTCTATAGTTACTTTAGCAAAATAAATACCACAGTACAGCTGCCATTTTGAAATTGGTTAGTTTGATGCTCACTATTTTAACAAAGTATATTACTCTTTTATTAAATACTGAGCGTGCATATTTCAAATTCCTGTGTACTTATTTACAATAAAAATGTGTTTTTATGTTTTTAAACAGTTTTCAAATCTATTTTAACATTATTTAGTTTGAGAAAATGGACAAGGTAAAACTTTTTAAAACCTCATTTATTTCACTATGTGCAAAGCAATCTATCATTTTCAAAGTTCCTAAATATGCAATTTGTATTTTAGCAATTTATGTAAATATTTTTTTATTAGACCTATGAGTTATCATGACTTTTCTCTTACATTCCCTTGTACCAGTCTTGCACTGTAATTCAGTTAACTTCAGTAGAGTTGTGTCTAATTTAAACTGATGGTAAATCAGAGTAGAATCAAGCCAGATTTTGTTGTATAGGAAAATAATAAAGAAATTACTTTTTAAGGTATAAACTGGAGAGGGGACTGAAGTCTATCTCCCAAAAGTCCCAAATTTGGGGAGACTATTCATATCAGGATTTTGCAGCTCAGGACTAATTCTACAATTGGCTCCACACAGCATTCCCAAATCTGAAATCCTATACTTTGGAGAAACTTCACATTTGGATCCAGTTCTAGATTTCAGAGTTAAGGCTGACAATTCATCCTTTTTTTCTTTTGTTCTAATATGATCCTATAGAAGTATTATCCTGTACGTGCTGTAACTAGAGCTGAATAATTAATTCATTGTATTCATTAATTCATTGTTTACTAGTAGTTACCAAAAAAAAATTTTAATTAGCTTCAGGTCAACAAGAACATTTTTTAATTTTCAGTTTCACAAAAAATTGATGGGGAGAGGATTGTTCGGGGTTAAACAAAACAGTTATTTTGACCGAAAACAAATGCTTTCTTTCAATTTTGATGGGGGGTTTTAAAACATTTTTAAATATTTTCTAATTTTTTAAAATAATATTGAAGAAAATTTTTAAACAAAAAGTTACTTTGAATGGAAAGAAATTGAAAAGTAATACTTTTAAAATGTCAACAAAAAATTTCCATTTTTTTCTGAAAATGTTTAGGGGTTTTTTGGACCAAACAATTCCGTGACATAACTGCCACTTTAGATGCTTAAATACTAAAATTAGACCTCGCTGGGATTCACAAAAATCCCCATTCAACTGCCAACTGAGCCATTTAGATATATAAAATTCCTCAGCACCTACATTTTTACAATAAAATTTCTGTAGGCACTTAGGTCTCTGCCTCCACACCCCCTGGTTAAGCACTCATCCATCTAAGTCTCAAAGAAATGCATAAACCAAGGAAAGTTAGGTGTTCCTCTGCCTGTAATTCACCTCTGGAGCCTGATCCAGTGGGTGAGCTCAGTGTTCATTTCCTGGAGCCCAGTACAATAGGCAAGATTACACAGAACGGGTGGGAGTAGAGGAAAAGTAGCTCTTTCATAACTTTTGCTCAATAGTTAGGGTACTCTTCTAGGATGTGGGAGAATCCCAGTTCAAATCTTTAGGGGGGAAAGGGACTTAGAACTGGGTTCTAGAACTCTCTCAGGTGAGTGCACCAACTACTGGATTGTGGATATCCTTCAGTCTCTTCTGTTAAAGCTGTTACACTGTGGATAATAAATAAAATAATATCAATGGAGAGATTCTGGATCTCCTACATGAGTGCTCTTACCACAAGTCTATACAGTCATTCTCTTGATCTTCATTCTCTCTTCCAATGATTCTTTCATTGTTTATCCACCGTGGATCACAGAAGGATGATACTTAGCACAAACCCCTCAGCTTGGGATCTCCCATTGGCTAGCGAGGAGCTACCTAGCATGCTGACTTTTGTGAATCCCATTCTGCCCGTTCATTCTATAGGAAGCCTATGTACCAAACTCAGACATTGAAGCCCAGTGATTTTCTGGGCACCTCAAAGCTAAGCACAGCAACACTCAGTTATCACCACACTTGGATTCCTTTGTGACTCTAACTCAAAAGTCACAAAATATTTTGGTTAATAAGAATCTCTATTAAAAAAAATCACTCAGACATAGCAATGTGTACTGAAGACTTTAACTTTGATATTTGGGGAAATTAAGAGAGATGTGGTAAACCTTTTTACTTTAGCTCATCAATTCGAATCCTGTCCACATTGGTGATGTTATCGTTTGATGTGTATCCACTGGCATCTGTTAAAAGCAATAGTGGTCTAGCTTCCACACCACATTAAAAATACCATTACCAATTGGTACTCTTCCTGGCTGCCTCTTCAGAAAGGCCAGGAATTGAATTGCCATTTCTCAAGACAGTCTGATCCTCGGTAGACAGCTGGAGGGCTAGAACGACTCCTCCTTTTGCTCCACCTGTTCTGTGACTAAATAGAGTTGTTGTCTGTACAGCGCCTTTCATAACTCTGAAAGTATCATAACCAAAAACCATTGAGAACTTTGAATGTCCTTTTTATTGTTTGTGTCACCACTGTGATGGTATTTAAATATATTTTTGTGGTTTACAGTTAAGTACAGTAAATGAGAAAAAGTCTTCACAATGATTATATAATCAATATCTTTCTTACACTAAGTAAGATTTTAACAGCATCACATTACAGCATGTACTCCAAGTAAATGCAACCTGTGATGTTTTGGTTCTTCTAGAAAGGGAAATAAATCCTTGGATTGGATTTCCTTTCCTGGGAAAAATTAAATTTTTAGTAACCACACTTAAATCAGTGTAAATGTGCTGACTGGTAGAAAGCCCACAACACAACTTACCCTACAATTTGGGTCATGAATGTGGAGGGGGAGTAGCATTAATGCACGGAATGCCAGAGTTGACAGAATAGGGAAGTCATAATAAAGTGTGGAATAAAAAGTGAAGAAAAGCAAGGTTTGAATGATTCTCACTCATCTATAAACAGAGGAAATAACCTTAATGTTGTTGGGGGGGGAAACGTCAGGAAAGAAACAATGAAGGAAAGAAGGGGAGGGAAGAACTGTTCTTCATATTATTTTGCTCGATTAAAAATATCTCCATAGCAAATTAAATCATCAGTACTTTGTATTCCCCCCAGTATTTTCATTTAAAAGGGAGTTGCTGTGCAAAATAATGTCCTTGTCTGTCCCTTCCTCATACAAACCTCCAATCAAATTTAATAAAGCTAGTTTGATGCAATGCCAGCCTACACTTGGTTTACCCTTGGTCGACTTTAATAGGGTCAAAAATATTTTCGCATTGGCAGTGTACACATTAATCATTTTTCCAGAGGATTTAGAAAATTGGAAGAGACAAGGCCAAGCAAAATTTTAAATTAATTGGGCCTACCCCAGCATTCAAGGGTCACCTTGTGTCAGTTGTCCCACATTTTCCAGGTCATGGAGCTCCAGCGTATCCTACAGCTGCCATGAGAAAAGATCCATGCTGTGGGCACACAAAGGTGAAAGAATTTCTCTCAGAAAGTGCGAATTTTCCTATGGGTAACCACAACAATTGCAGCTTCCAGATTGTCACCAGACACCAACCACTTAAATAATGTATGCTCGGCTGATGCCTCTACTTGGTGCATTTTCTAATCGAGTAGTCAGGAAAATTTGCAAACACTCTGTCATTTACCATAAATCCGCTGCCTGCTTACCCCTACAGAGTAATTAATTTTAGTGCTGCTCAGAATTATTAATTTCAGCTGGGAAATCTGTCCTCACAATGGTTGCTGTTTAACCCCTTTTTTCATTTGTTTGTTTCCCAATATTCTATCTAGGGGTCAGAACATCAAAGCGCTATTCTACAAGGGAAAGACGGTTGCAATGCTAATGTTTTATTTCAGTGTGACACCAATAACTGCTTCAACATTTCTGATCATAATCTGCAATAATGCTCTCTCAGTGTCTGGCTAGCTGGCCAAATGAAACTGGCAATGGAAAATAAAGGAGGCAAGTTATAGCCTTCCTTTGGAGATCTAATTCACTTATTAGTTCTTAAAAGGGTTTACTTGCTCTTATTCAAGAGAGCAGAGTGTTGCAACTTAAATGTTGAAAATAACTATAGGTAAGAAAGCTACAATGAATGGTTTATCATGTGTTTAAATATTCTTAGCATTTAACAATATGGACTAAGAATGTTTTTTATGAGAAAAAAATTGTTAGTTTATTTACTGTCAAGGTTATGATAACACTAGACAGAAAATCGCTAATTACTTATATCTGCCATTTTGTAAACACAGAGTTTTGTTTGTTGAAATGGTTCACCCTTATTTGTAAGGTTGAATGCTGGAGTAATATCATTCTGTATTCAAGCAATAGTCCAAACTGGCTTCAGTCCAAGCCATGTCCATGTCCACTATAGTGAGAAAAACCGATGCAGCTGGGTTTTGCTACTGGAAGCACCAGTTCCCATCAATACTGTGAAGTAATCAGTATTAATCTTGTAAATGAATTGGCATATGGCAGTATTCAAACAAATAATATTAATTTCCTGGGATAGGGAGAAAATGGGGAGAGAACAAGCCAAAGTAAAAAATGTAAGCATGACTCACTGAGAAATCAGACATCGTAAAGTATTTCAGGATGTTTGTGGTCAACTTGGTCTAAACAATCCTGATAGTTCTGCCTGGCTAATCCTGCTTCTGTTCTTTTTAGGGCTGTCTAAAACTATACTTATTTTATGAAGTTCCAAAGGGGTAGCCGTGTTAATCTATTGTAGAAAGACAACAGAGTCCTGTGGCACTTTTAAAGACTAACAGATTTATTTATCGCATGAGCTTT
>ML685830.1:9030435-9099325 GCA_007922175.1 Pelusios castaneus
AAAGCTCATGCGATAAATAAATCTGTTAGTCTTTAAAAGTGCCACAGGACTCTGTTGTCTTATTTTATGAAGAACTGTAACCTTTTGTTTCCCAGTAGACTGCTACCTGATTTAAAAGGCAGGTTATAAGTGTTAATGAAATTAACTATTAGAATATGGAACAGTGCCATAGCTAATGATTTAAAAGGAGGACTGTGAAATTTGACATAGCCTAGTTGCACATTTGGTATGTTGATTTACTAGGAAACATTGAGATTACATAGATATTTGACAAGCAATGTAACCCAAAATATAGCAAATGACAAATGTAAAAATGTGGACTTCATACTTGAAAAGCATGTTTCACAGAACAATGGTTTAAAGGAAGTGCCACCCCCACTTTCTCATCTGTTTACTCCATGAACTAAACTATACATTTAATCCTGAAATTAAGACTAGATCCAAAGTACCTAGAGAATATAATGAAAATTCAATTCAGTTGCACTGTGATCTTTCAATATAGTAGCCAAGCTTTCCTCGTCCATAATTTTGCAGGTCTATAATATAAATTGTGTAAATTTTTAAGGAACATTCAAAAATTTGGCCATTTCTATCAAGAATCTATTGATAGCATTTGTTTGGGGGCATTTTAGAGAAAGAGAATAGCAGAAAAACCTCAGTGTATCTCTATGGTAGATTATTTAAGGATTTTTAGCTCAGCATGTTGAAAAAAGTGTCATGGATCTGGGATTTTCTCTTTGTGCAATTAATTTTTGTACCACTGTAGAGGCTCAATTTTTAAGAAGGCGGAACTAAATTGTGAGAAATAATGTAAACACTGTGACACTAAACCAACACCCAGGACAACATTCAACCCCATTAATTAATCATTACAAAATACTGAGTTACAGCATAACATAAGCAATGTTTCTGGCGGCATAAAATATTAGGGAATTAGGTCCTATTTAGAGATGAGATACTGTATTTGAAATATTTGTAGCACACGTGTAAATATCTGGAATTAATCATTGCTGAACCATGCTATTAGAGATGTATTATGTTACTTCCATTATTTCTCTTATTAATCAAAAACATTTTAACTTTAATTTAATTCAGGCTATTTTGTTTAAAAGCAGCACTGTGTTGCTCATCACTGTATTTTGACAGCAAACTGAATTCTTGTTCACAAGTGCAGGATTTGTTTAGCTCCAGGCATCTGTGTTTGGATTACGAGAATGCTGATTGGTTCACTGCCAGGGGCACATAAAGGTCAAGCTGTCCTTTTTTAAAGGCTTTTTTTCCCCCTAAGAGTTTGGCTCATTAATCAGAGTTAAAAGAAAGGGGAAAAGGCAGTGACTTGAAATCATTTGATTCTTTTTTCAAGGGGTATTTTAAAAAGCAGAACTCAATGTTAGTGTTAGAGGTTGAGTAGATGTTTGTATGGATCGTACTGACATACTTCTGACAGGTGACCTGAAACCTTTCAAACTGACATCTGTCACAAAGACAGACAGAGGTTTTTTAGCCCGAGAGCCTGTTTTCATGACATTTCATTTTTCATCAGATTTTGAGAGAAGGGAAAAAAAGAAGATGAACTTGAAAAAATCTTGCCAGGGGCAGAAAATGAGATCAGGTTTTCTGCAGCTGTCTAACTCACCTTTAAAGGTTAGAGGTCCAAGTAAAGTGAAGAGAAAGGTCTCATTTTGATATTATTAGCTGAAAGGACAGATTACCTCTTTCTGTGTATTTCTGCTAGTTACGTAACCAGCAGGGGATATTATAGTGGTGGGAATAGTTATGGGTGAGTTGGTTTAGCCATTACAAATCCTGATTGTCATAGTTTACTAGCTCAGCTGTTTCATGTTGCACCAAACTGAAACTTGGGGTACAAGTTCAGTTTGTGCAGCATCTAAACCCAAATGTACAAATATTTTTCACACGGAGTTGTATTATGTGACAAAAGATATAATAGGAATCTATTGTCAGCTACCCTTCTTTATTTCACATCACACTTTAAAAATAATGGCCTCTGTTTTAAGCCTATCATTGGTGTGGACACAGAAGAAATGTGACAGACATTTTAGTTAAACACAGAGGCCACGACTTTATTTAAACATTTCCCTAACTGTGATAACCACCCCAAACTATCCAGCTAGACTCTTCCTGTGCAAATCTCAGCCAGCACCAACTGAATTGATGAGACGTCACCCAGTACTTGAGAGTAGGTATGAATGAAGTCTATACCCTCACTCTACTCTCAGACCTGTCAAAAGGTTTTGATTGGAAGCGAGAGCCTTAATCCCCTCACTTTTTCTACACCAGAGGTATAAGAGCCAAGATGAGGGGAAGCAGAAGCTGTGTCAAACAGAGGCACCCCCTTACCATGTATTCTTGTGCCCAGTCAATGCCCACTTCACTACAGGAATCTGTCAGACACCTTCTGATGCCCAGCTGCACTGGAACCTTCCAAAAACTGTAACTCCAATTCTAAAACCAAATCTGCTGGAAGGTGTAAAATAGCTAAAATTGTATCATCCCCCTCACATCCCAGCACCTCCAGTCAGGGCTTCTGGAATAATTTTTATATTGGGGATGCTAGAACAAACTGGAAACACTTATATAATGGTATCCACATCAAGCCAGGGGATGTGCCGGAGTCCCTAGTTCCAGCATCTTGGGGGCCAATCAATCAGCCCCAGCAACAGTAGGCAGGAGTGCTGGCTACAGAAGCAGCATGTGATTCTCTCTTCCTTTCCTCCTGTTCGGAGCATGTTGAAAAAGGGGGAAGAGAGAATCAGCAACCCCTGAATGCTGAAAGAAAAAGTGGGGTGGGAAGGAGAGGAAAGAAGAGAGCATGTGGACATAGCCTCAGCTTCTCCTGGTTGAGAAATTCTCCCCCTGCCAGTCCCAGAAAGTGTTTCTTGCTAGCATTTTTTCTGCCATTAACCCTTACTAGAGCGGCATGGATTTTTCCAATGGACTCTGGAGGCATGCAAAGTTCAGTGTATATTGCTGTGGTTTCATTACAAATTTGAGACTCAGACCAAAACTTAATATTCACTCAGGTTCATTATCTCTTGAGAAAACCTGGACTCAATGTGAAGCAAACTTGAGCTGCTTTATGATTGGCCATTGTAATTATAAACATTGCATTCTACATGATTTCAGCATGAAACCAAGCAAATATAGCTTCAGTTGAATTTCCCTTAGAAACTTCTGGTTAATTTTAAGGTAAAGCTCAAAGTCAACCAAATTATGATATGTTTAGTGCAACTGAAGTCAGTGGAACTATTCAGGTGATTAAGATAATTGCAATATGGTATCCAGAAGTTAGGATCCCATATGGGTCAAAAGTGAAGACAATATTTTCATTAAACGTTGCACTGGGAAAGCTTTACATTTTGAACCACCCTAGTACATGCAGGGAACATAGCTGTTTGTCATTTTGAAAAACTAGTGAAGTTTTATTCACATTCATATTCACAACAATATTGTTTACTTTACAGACAGAATCCCATAAAAGGAAAGAATTCTGAATTACATATGTTTTGTCACCTTTATCTCAGTCCCTTTCTCCCCAGGTACTAGAAATACCATAGATACAGAAATAGAAGTTCTGTGCTGCATTGAGTTTCTTAGTGAACAATAGGTCAAGTTTCTCAATCAGTTCACGTCTGTACTTTTTTTTCTTCCAAGAAGATCTTTCTTTCATTGTATTTAAAATTTTGGGGATGATAAATAGATGGACATCTAGTCTCAGTTTCAGCATGATGTTCTTTACATATCAAACCATAAAGATGCTGAGCATTAGTCTTCTACCTCTCTCAATCCTTGGGTCCTTCATTATTGGCTGTCTTCATCTGATCAAGTGGAGGCTTCTTTTTTAGAATCTTTTCTGAGGAATATAGCCATTCTGTGTGTTTGGGCAAAAGGTAGCGGTTAATAATAATATTACAAATAATTAATGTCTATACAATATATGCAGATTCAAATAGCATGCTAGCTCATGTCCTAGGAGATATCGGAAATGTTGGATGACAAGTGATGATGTTGCAGTCTACTTGGGGACTCTCAAAGGCATTTCCTACTAGCATAGCAATACAACCATCCGTTAGGAGAGTACTTCTCCCCCATATACAACCAAGCAACTCTGCTGCTCACATTCGCTTTCAAGAATAAGCTAATGGGAGTACTTGGAAGGTAGCAAAGACTTGTGCCTCTGATAGCACCTGTACAGGATTACCTGTTTGTGAGGAAATTCCTTGCTTATTGGTGTTCCTGAACAGGAAAAAATTGGATCAATTTATGTACCTGCAAATGTATCATACAAACAATATCTGTAAATTAGGCAGAAGAGGTAAAGAATGGCAATATGACAACAGACTAGAAAGAATGGTCAATCATGGAGGAATGGGGATGCTCCAGGGGTAACATTTTATTTCATTAGAAAGAGAGTGCCTTTGTTTCCCTGGCCTTTAGATCGGGCCCAGTTCATCTGATAACACAAGTCTTAAGAGAAATCCCTCTTTTGAAGTTGATAACATAATTCACCTTTACCTTCAAAGTCCCTTAGATTTTATAATTAAGTGTAAAGGTCTGCGAGGTAAAATAATTTTGAAAGTGTTAAGATCCGCTATTTATCTCATAAGGGGATAATCTGAAAAGTCAATATTGAGCATATGCAGGTTCTCAATGTCACAGAAGAATCAAGGCCATCACAAAGCAATGTACTGAAGCACTATTATAGTAACAAGAGAAGAGGTACCATCTGGTACTTCCAATGCGGAGAAGTCACGTCTCATTGATTTCTGCCATTCACAGCAAATCAGGAGGATCTTAAATAAGTTACACTTGTATCAGAAAAAATACATGTTGTATAACAACACATTGGAGTTAACAATATTAATTATTGCTTTATTTAGAAATGAAAACATAGTAATGCTGAGAACACTGGCATTATTCTAGTTTACTAAAGGGTATAACTGTACTCTTGTGACATGATTTTCAGAGAGTTTGAGCACTTTCAACTCCTGTTGAAGATAGAAGAAATTTTGAATCCTCAGCACCTCCGAAAACCAGACCTTTATTGTGCAAGATATAAAATGTAGTTAAATAGGACTGGGTTCTTGACATGTGGTGTTTGTGGTAAATCATTTACCTTCCTTTCCTTTAATTTCACTCTCTGTGAATTATAAAAGACACCATACCAATCTTTGTGCTCTGATTAACCAACATTATCAGCATTGATGAGAAGTAAGTATACACATTAAGACGAGAATTAGCAGCAAGCATATAATTTCCCTATACTCTCATACATTTTATGTTTATATTGTAAATAATGAAAAAAGAAAATAGTAATTTACTGAGGTTATGTGTGTAGTACTTGCATTCTTCAAAGCATCTGACGAAGTGGGATTTTCTCCCATGAAAGCTCATGCAATAAATAAATTTGTTAACATTTAAAAGTGCCACAGGACTCCTTGTTTTTTGTTATGGTAGTTACATATTTAGGGGAGCTTTAAAACTAGGATCTGAACAAATAAATTGAAATTAATACTTTATTTGGTATCTCCTTTCTGGTGTTAATAAATTGTTCAGGAGCAGATTATGAAATCCTTTATATAGTCATAGTTCAGAATTATTTGTGAATCTCTTTAGTCATTATTTCTTGGGGCAATAAAGCATTTGTGATAAGTTAGTTGGAAAAATTTCAACTGTTCATTTTGTGAATTATATGTTTGTTTCCATTCACACAGCATTGTGAATTTTACAGCTGAATATGCAATTGAAAATTTGTCTTATTTGAGCTTAAAATTTCAATTTTTGATAGTATTAACACTGGAGAAACTTGAGTCATAAATATACATGAAAATGAAAAGACCATGAATATGGTTGACCAAAGCATTTATTTTGAATTGAAATTATTTGAAAATATTTCCTCTCTTCATTCAGTTATGCTTAAAAATAAAAAATCAACATATTAATAATAATAAAAAATTCAGAGAATGTGAACTCACTAAGAAGGATTATTTCCATACTAAATCATCTTACTTGGCATTTGCTGTCCCACTTTCTGCTGCCTAATTAAACAATGTATGACCACCATATAGTAAGAATGATTTATACTAAGCTGGATCATTTTCCCATGTCATCCTCTCACCTAACAACAAACCACTGTATATACCATAGATTTTTTTCTAGATAACAAACAACTTTTCCCTAATTTTTCTTCTTAACTTGATATCTTACAAGATTCTGTCATTTCTGTTAATTTAATTTTCTCTGTGATCCTCTGTCTAAGATGGCTAAGAAAGATTGGTGCATGATTTCTTAAAACCAATATTTTGTTCCATCTCTGCATATATTCAGTTTAAATAGAAGCAACCACTATTCCCTGTGGAAATAGTTTCCCAAGAACTTAGAGCAACGATGGGAGAAACTAAGCCTTCACTGCCTGGCACATCTTCAGTTGTATTACTCTTATAATGCTGTTTATTAAGAAGCTTTGCCGTGTATTTCAAATTTATATGGTCTTATAGTTTGGTGTGAGAACCACCGTCTAATTAGGGAGAACTGGTGAGATTTTTAGGGTGACTGGCCAGTTCCTCAAAGGTTCTAAACCAATGTTTGAAAGAAATGCAACTTGCTTTCTTTTTATACATTTTATTAAAGCATTTCAAACTAAAAATAAAATCAAGAAAACACATCACCAAAATGAATCTATTAACAATATAAAATGAAAACTATAACAATAAAGCAATTCACCTATCAAATAAGGCCAAATCAACAAATAAGTATCTATATTGGACTGGAATTAAATAATCAAGTTATTTCAATCAAATTAATACAAAAATAATCAATACTTACGTGCATTCTAAGAAGGAGACTTAGGAGGGGACTGCCCATTGGTTATAGATCCAATTAAAGACAATCAAATATATAATCTGAATGCTCATATATGAATATCAAAATCAAGTTGTCTAATGTCAGAAGCACAGGGCCAGTGATAACCAACACCTTTTCCTTAGATCCAATCCCTTCCTAATCGTCATCCCCCTACAGAGACGTTATGATACAAACTTTAGCAGAATGCTCTTGAAAAGCAGAAAAAAGCAGAAGTTACCAGTTGCAAGTCTCTCAGGTCTTCTAAATGTAGAATACAGAATACATTCTAAGCAATTTTATGAGACAATAGTGGAGGGTGTTTACATTTGGGAAACCTTTCTGTCAGATACTTTCCCAATGTAGTCCCACATGTGTGCACATTGCCATACTTTCACATTCTAAGACTACAAAAAGAACTAGGATCTCTCCCAGATAATAAAAATACAAAAAGGGAAAAGAAGCTATAGAGCAGCTTTCATAGTCTTCCAGACTCTTGGGGTGCGTCTACACTTGTAAATTAAGTCAACTTAAGCTTGCTTAAGTCGACTTAATTTACTCTGCATCTACACTACACTTTCCTTAAATTGACTTAAGCAGCTGCTTAAGTCGATTTAAGGAAAAATTAAGTCGACTTTATTAAACCTAGTTTAAAGTCGACTTTGCTGGCTAAGTCAACTTTAGAAAGTCGACTTAGCCAGTGTAGACGTGGAGTAGCCCTAAGTCAACTTTAAGTCGACTTAGGGGGCTCCAGGGCTTCCCCACTGCCCTCCCTGCCAGGGTGGCTGGCACAGCCACAGCCTGGCGTGCCCCCCCACAGGGCAGGAAAGAGTCCTGCCCACCCTGCCCCTATGCCCTTCCAGGGTCCCTGTCCCCCTTTGCCCCATTGTACCATGGTACAATGGGGCAAAGGCTGAGCCCCCTGGCACTTGAGCCCCCCCTGCCACCGCAGACCTGTCCCAGCTCCACCTAGCCCCGAGAAGTCGACCTAGGCATCCACTGTGGATGCTCTAGGTCAATTTTGTAGGGTCCCCTCTAAGTCGACTTAAAATTTAAGTGTGGACATGCTAAGTCGACTTAGTGTAGACATAGCCTTGTAGAGTAGAAGCTCAAACTATAGTTAAGGAGTCAGACCGTGGTGTTCTGCTACCAAAAGCTTCTTGCTAGCAAGTCTTCTTTGGGTGCAGATACAGTGTGATTTTTAACAGCTTCCCAATGCAAGAGCACAAAGGGCTCACTGGCATCTAGTAGTGAGTTTCAGCTGACCTTACCAATGTACCTCAATTCATTAATGTCACAATCTGTATCTGATAGTGTCATGTAAGATATCATTTGAAAACTAATAACACACTGATCATTACTATTCATGATGTATGTGTAATAAATGCCAAAATACAAATATGAAGGAAATGTGAAACTAAAATGTGTTTACCAAACAAGTCTGTGGAGTGGGTAAACAAGTTTCTCCCAGTTGAAGGACGAGTCCCCCCACCCTAGTCAGGTTTAATCAGAGTCAATTAGCAATCACATGTCAAGTAGACATTCACTTGGCTGAAGAGGGCAGGAACAAATCAAGTTTCATTTTAGCAAACACCAGCAGGGGAAACAACTAGCATGGAACTTGCTGCACCACCAGATTCCATGTCCCCTTCCTCAGAGCTTGAATGAGCTTTCTTTTGGGGGATAACCTAGAAGAATTCATTTCAAAGGTTCACTAGGGTCAGGGAGCTCTTCAGAAATCACGGAAGAAAATGTTTTTAAATTTTATGTGATGTGTAAACAGAAGAGATGGTCAGTTTCCATTGCTGCTTGCATTTACTAAGTACTGGTCTTCCTAATGTTTTTGTGCTGCTTTGCGTTAAAAGCTGTCCATTTCATATATATGCTAATTTTATATTAATAATTTTTCATTGCAAGTTGCATTCCTTCTTCCTAAGTGCTGATCTCTGTAATTGCTCTTGTGTTGCTATACAATAAAAGTCTTCAGGTTCATATATGTTAATGAAGAAATCATGAGGTATTTGATAATGTAAATAAGGTTTTTGGCAAGTTGCAAGTTTTATTTAGATGATTAGTTTGTTGCATCTTTACCTATGTCTATATGCAAATATAAAGATTAATCATTTATTGTTTCATTGGCCTTTCTGTTAGAATCTAATACACTTTTTTCTATTTATTTTTTTGTTATGGCATGGGGCTTCTAAATCTTGACATAGCTTAGGGCTTCAGCATGTTTCAATCTGGCCATGGTCCACTGACTTCAAGGTGTTCAGAGAGACAAGGTGGGAGAGGTAATATCTTTTTATTGGACCAACTTCTGTTGTTTTAGAGAGACAAGTCTCTCTAAACTCCTGGAACTGATATAACTACTACACTACATTCAAGGTGTTCAGGCAGAACTAGAGTGTACGTAAGCCCTTAACGAAGCCCTCACAGAAGACATTGCTATTGTGCATAGCAAGATGAAAGTGCTACAGCAGTTATCAAAAGCTTACATGTTAAGAATAGTGGGACTGCCTGGAAAGGCTGAAGGAATAAGCCCATTAGAGGTTTTACTAGCTGTTTTAGGACTTATGTTAAATAAGAGTTTGAACCCTCCTCGCAATTTTCCAAGGTGCTTCATATTCCATTAAAGTTCTCTATTGATTCTACAGCTCTAGGGAAGGTTCAAAATATTTCCCACCATTGTTAACACTGGTTCAGTTTCACCATCAAGGGCTGCTTTGGAGCCCTTATGGAGGTGGTTTGCTGGCTTCCTCAGAGATGTTTAGCTTTGTTTCAAGCTGCTAACTTATGTTGAACCCTAATACTGTTCTTGGTTGTAATAACTGATCAGGATCGTGTTATTTCTGTTGCACTGAAGAAGGGGAAAAAAATTCCCAATTGAGTGCACATTTTTCTTTCAGATAAAAAAGAGGTTGAAAATAAAGATGAAATATAGATATATTTGAGTCAGTGGATGACTAACATTTGTATCATACTAAAGTTTCAGCAATTTCTTTAATTTTATCCTAATCTGATCTTCATTTTTTGTTCTGTTTCCTTCCTCCCTGCTTTTACTAGAGGGGGATTATCCTATTTGACACAAAATATTTGTCTTTAAGATGGTATTGTATTGAAAATTTGTTGTGGGATCTGTTTCCATAGCTTTATTTAATTGGCCTTCTGTGAAGTTATAAAGCCAGCATAACCTGTCGCAAATTAATTTTTCAAAATCAAGTAACTGTTTATAGTTAACTAAAAACATCAGAGAACATATTATACATTATTAGAACCAGAAAAAATAGCCAAAAAAGCTTAATTTCACAGAAAAATGCCTCTGACACATCAAGGGTTGCTGAGTTAACAGCAAGATACTCCCTCTTGGCATCTTTTGGTTGAGTTGAAAACAGCAAGGGAGAAATGAACTTTTGATCCACGTCAGCTTGGTAGGGTTTGAGAGACTTGCAGTATGGTAGAATTGAGTTTGGAGACTGGCATTTAAACAAATAAGCTTTTTGGAAGGAAACATGAAGTCCCAACACTTATCAATATGGCAGAAAGCCAAGGATAAGATCAGGAAGTAAGGTCTGTGATAGAGGAAATGTTTGAAAGAATTATGGTACCAGACACTCTTTACATCAGAGTTACAAAGTTAAGTTTGTGCAGCTGCTTGCATTTGTTTGTGCATGCCTACCTCAACACATAGATACCTGATGTGCAATTGCAAACATTGAGTTATGTGTCTTAGGGTCCGTCTACTGTGCAGCCGGGGTGTACTTTTCAGGGGTGGGTAAGCAGATACATGAGCTAGCATGCTAAAAATATCAGTGCAGCTGAAGTAGTAGCTGTCCAAGCACAGGTTCAAGAGGTCAAGGAAGGTTTGTGCTCAGGGGGCTAATCTGAACTGCTGCCCAAGCTACTCTGACTATGCTGCTAATTTTAGTTTACTAGCTCAAAACTAGCATGTCTTTCTACCCATGCTGGGAAGCACTCTTTCAGCTGTAGCACATGTTAATCTGTAAATAACTGGTCTGTGATGTACTCTAGATATAGGCATGAGCAAGTTAAATACATAGAAGTGAATGCGCAAAATTCTGTTTATTATTGTTATTATTTATATTGCAGGAGCACATTCTGGCATCAGCGAAGGCTTGGGGCTCTGTACATACACATAACTAAAAGCAGTCACTGCCCAAATAGTTTCCCAAAATTGCATCTGCTTAACTTTGAAAATCTGTCCTTTACATTTGCAAAGTGTGACTTAAAAGAAAGGAAACATGAGAAGTCAATTAATTTTCTCAACCTTATTTAGACTGTGTTCATGCATTTTTAACATTAGCTTTCCTGTATATCCTGGTACTTTGTTCTCTTTTTATTATGTGCAGTAAGTAGTATTCTGAGAGTTTTTATTATTTTCCCTTACTAGTTGGTAGTGTAGATAAATAGTCATCATTTGTTTCCCTTTCTCTTGTAACCTGTTACATTTATTTCTAATGCCTGGTCTACACTTAAAAAGTTTTATCAGCCTAATTATTTCAGTAAGGAATGAATTTTTGTTTTTTTTACTGACTTTGTTAGGCTGGTAAAAGCCTTAATCTAGATGCAGTTTTACTCGCACAAGTTGCTTTATACTGGTATATTTAATTTTGCTTCAGCAAACCAGAATTAGCTACACCAGTATAAGCGTTTTATACTGATATAAATATGTCTACACTGTAGGGGTGGGGGTTGCCAATTTGATTATGCAGGAGAAGAAGGCAAAAAAATTAAGTGTAGGCAAGGCCTCATAGAATACAAAAAGGAAAAAGTAACCTAAATTTGATGTGCCCTGGAACTCACACTGTGATTAACCAGTCCAAGAGGAATCAGAGTGTTTATGCATGCTACTCTGAATAGATGTAATAATTCCCCAGTGGTTAGAGCACATGCACAAGTTGTACAAGTCCTGAAGTCAAGTTCCTCCTCTGCTTAATGTGGAGCAATGACTTGAATAAATATCCCCACCCCCAATTTAATATACAGAATATAGGGCTATAGGATGTTTTGCAATGTGGGTCTCTTAGTCTCTCCCACTGAAGCTCTTTTACTTTATATAAATATTTAAATAGTCATTGAAGCAAAGAGAGGAACCTGGGTGTCTCAGGAGAGTGCCTTAACCACTGGACTATAGGATCACTCTCTCTCTCTCAACAACTATTTAATATTTCATACATTGTGTGTGTGTTTGTGTGTGCAAGAAAGGCCTCACCTGGTTTAAAATGTTTAACTTTAGGAGAGGGATCATGGCTGTGTGACCTTAGGCACCACTGTATTTATACCCTACGCACTACTGCAATGATATTTGTACAAAATATGCCTGATATATGAGAACTATAATGCAGTGGTTACTAATATCATGGTAAAATTCATGTGTTAACATTATATCTGAAGTTATGAATTCCCTCTGTACAAGAATATGTTTAAGATCAGTCAGTCTATCTTAGACAAAGAAATACGGGTTTAGCTCAGTTTAGATGTTAGGAATAAACAAAGCTGTCATGCTAAACCGGCAGTGGTTATCCTGTTCCTGAACTTGAGAGACAAAAAATTTACACGGCTTCTGCACTCTAAGACTATGTCTACACTTGTTAATTTAAGTCGACTTAGCATGTCCCCACTCAAAATTTAAATCGACTAAGAGGTGACCCTACCAAATTGACCTAGAGCATCCACACTGGACGCCTAGGTCGACTTGTAGGGGCTAGGTGGAGCTGGGACAGGTCCATGGTGCAGGGGGCCAAGTGCCAGGGGGCTCAGCCTTTGCCCCATTGTACCTGGGTACAATGCGGGCTGAGCCTGACAGGGACCCTGGCAGGGCATAGGGGCAGGGTGGGCAGAGCTCTGTCCAGCCCTGGGGGGGGGGCACGTCAGGCTGTGGCTGTGCCAGCCACCCTGGCAGGGAGGGCAGTGGGGAAGCCCTAAAGCCCCCTAAGTCTACTTAAAATCGACTTAGGGCTACTCCACGTCCACACTGGCTAAGTCGACTTAGCCAGCAAAGTAGACTTAAAACGAGGTTTAATAAAGTCAACTTAAATTTTCCTTAAGTCGACTTAAGGAAAATGTAGTGTGGACGCAGATTAAATTAAGTCGACTTAAGCAAGCTTAAGTCAACTTAATTTGTAAGTGTAGACGCACCCTAGAGAAACAGGAGTCTGAATCCCCAGGAGGTCTTCCTGGATTGTAAGATAAAAACAATGCCATTGGGGATATAAGGAAGAGAGAGAGACTCCATTTTTATCTTTTACCTTAGGAGACAAAGAAACCAAGTGATGGTGGTGGATCTTGGCCAGTAAGAACTGGAAAGAAGATTGTGGGTGAGAGAAGCTATCTTGAGCAAAGACTGTATCTTAATGAATCAAGTATTAGTTTTTTGGAAGCATTTTTACCTGCCTGGAACCATTTCTACCTTTATTCCTTTTACTTGGTATCAGTTAATGTATGTCCTTTTGTTAATGAATTTGCTTTATTTTTACTATGAATCAACTAGTTGCTGTGTTTGAAGGGAAGGGTATGGCTACCCCAGTTAAATGAATACACTGTAATGTGTTGATTCTTTTAAAAGAGCAGCAAACTTACTCTCGTCTGTGAATGCAGAGCGGTAGGGGTTAAGCATTGCAGAGAAATATCAGTGAGGAGCACCAGGGCTTGAGAACACTGACAATTTACATTTTAAGCAAAGTTTGGTACAGAAGAGCTTTGAAGAGTTTGCTCGTGAGGAAGACAGATTGGTATGACAGAGTGCTGATACACCATCTAATCTCTACTAAAGCTCCCTTATGGTGAGGAGAGAGGTAACATAGTGGCTCATGGCTTTGGGTGTCACCAGCAAAATGTTACAGGCCATATTTCCCAAGTGGAGGAAGGCATCTTCCGTTAGGTGTCTAACTCCCTTTGAATGGTGGGACTCGGGCCCCACGCCTCTCCTTGGCTTGCTGGCTCCAGTTTTTAGATGCCTAACATGCATTGTTTAAAGAGACTAGGGGCCTAATTGAGAACAGCGGATCCCACTAGACAGTAGTTAGTAAGTGAGGCATTGCAATACTGAGGTCTGGTCTACACTACAGGGCTATGTCAACACGAGATATGCAGCCTGCATGCCACAGAATGTGTATCCCCCATCGACATAGTTGTTTTCACTTACCGTGGTGTCTTTACTCAGCTGTGTCAACTTGAAGTGCTTGTCCTTCGACGCAGCGTTACTCCACTTGGAGGGGTGGAGTTACTGAGTCGACAGGAGAGCACTTCTGGGATCAATTGAGCAGGTCTACAAGCCCAGGCTAAGATCCCTTTGTGAATCTAGCCTTAAATGGCTTGCTTAAGGTCAAATAAGTGGTCTGTGATATAGCTAAGTCCCAGTCTAGTACATTAACTACAGGACCACCTTTCCTTTCAAACTATTACCATAACACTCTTAAAGATGTATTCTTCTGTCAAGAAGACATTCATGAAAATAATTAGCCTTCTAAGACTTTTTCTTCTCTTTTCTCATACTTGCTTCTTTACCTGTCTGTTTTCTTTTAATGTCTCTGTGTTTAACTAATTACTCATATGTCCACCACCACCATAGCAGCAGAGCATCTCCTGAGAAACTAAAAATACATCTAATAATTCCAATCTCTCTCTCTCTCTCTCTCTCTCTCTCTCTCTCTATTTTTCCTTCCTAGTTTTTAAGAAAAAATAGTTTGATTACTAACAAGGATGAATGAGAAAGAAAGTGGGTCACAAAGACACTGGGCATAAGAGTTTCCCAGTGTTTGTGATCATTTATGGAACTTTTAGTTACCATCTGCTTTAAGCTAGACCTGTCTCTTACCTCTTGACCAGAACTTCCAAATTCTGATGGTCAACAATTTTAATGAACTATTTGACTGGTTTAAAACAGTAAAAGATTAAAACATTTAATTCTTATAAATATTCAAGCTGAAAACATCTACTTCCTATAAATATGCAAGCTGAGTAAAGAAAAAATAAATTGACCTCTTTGGACATAAAAATAGAGACTGAAAATGGAGGGTATAGAAGTTTCTAAGCAAGTGTCCACCAAGTAAAAGAACATGTATTTATTTACTTGAAATACTGGCAATTGTAATCTCATGTAATGAAATATTTGTCGCATTTACTTCTGTGGTGCTCTATTATTGCTGATAGAGTTCCACTGTAATCCATCAGGAAACATGTATGAATGATGGAAGCTCTCTCTGTACATATATTTACTTATATTTAAAGGAGCTGGTCAATAAGATTTACATTTGGAAAGAATAAAATGTTGCCTGTAACTATATTCTTTTGGGGTTTTTAACAGAATATTTGTAGGTGCAGTCTTTGTATTATGTTTTCTATTATATGCTTTCTAATTAACAGACTGGAGCACTAAACACATCATTCAATGTCTATTTTTTCAGTATTTTAATTCTCCTTCAGCTTTCCTGTTATTCTTATTCCTGTGCTCTCTCCATACTCTAAGAATCTGTATAATTTGACCAAGTTGAGGGCATATTTCATTCTTTTGTGCCTTTGATCAAGATATGTTTATCCAAATTAGGACCATTCCTGCCTAAATTGGATCAGACAATGACCCTGTATAAGCAATTATTTTCAAACAAGTCTTAAAATAAAACAGCTGTATGATGTGCGCTCAGAAAGAATGCATAGTATGTGTGATTCTGAAACTCTCTGTATACCAAATTAAAGGGTTGGGTTTTTTTTAGTTTGTTTACTAGCTATGCAGAAAGTGAAGAGTATTATTGAAACTGTGGGTAAAGCTTCATGAAGTTCATCAAGAGCTCTGGCTTATGATTTATAGAGAAAGCCTGAGAAAGTCATAGACCAGAGGTAGCAGAGGGATTTTCTACAAGATGGCTAAAATAGAAGATGAAATTTGTTTACTTTTTCTATATCTGGCTTTTACCAAGATAAATTATAGTGTAATGCCATACTCAGTGATGTTACACCAAAGAAAAAAGCAGCAATAGCTTTTGTGATCCCTTTGCAAGTTTTCAAAGCTGTTGTCAGGGTTGAATATCATATATTGCTGCTAACTAATTATCCTAATATAAAGCGTATGTTGAAGTGTTCCTTGCACCTCATTGTGGTACATGCATTACAGCAGCTTGTGGTTCTACTGTGTCTAAATTATTAAGTTCACATGTTGGATGCTCCTGAGATGTCTGATTTCTCTAATAAGTCCATTCTGTGCTTATTCTAAAATATTGAGGATATCTATCAGGATGAAATCTTCCCCCTATGTATTACTGAAAACACATTTTGATGCAAAGGGGTATGACAGAGGACTTTATGAAAGGCCTTGCTAGGCTCCTGAGCCTGTCCAAAATCAACATGGAGTTAGGGCTCCAGTTTGAGCCTAAACATCAAAACAGATCCCCTGACAAAGCCTAGTCCCCATATCTGTAGATACCCTCAGAAACACTCCCTTTATTCCACGTGCCTCCCATGACCAGTATCTCCTTTGGCTGTCTTTAGGCTGCACAATGGCCCCTTTGTATTTTGTTATCTGTGGTTCTGAATAATTCATTTTTTCCCACACTCCTTTAAGGCTGCCAGTTCCCCTGCCCCATATCCTGCCATGACTTTCAGGATATGTCAGGAAGTGTCCTGCCAACACCTGCCTGAACTACACTTAAAATATAGATTGACATAGCTGTTTCGCTCAGTGGTGTAAAAACCCACATCCTCAGGGATGTATCTGTGCCAATTTAACACCCAGTGTAGACACATGTAGGTTAACAAAAGAACGCTTCTATTGACTTAGCTACTGTGAGGAAATGGTTTTACTATACTGCAGAAAACCATCTTCACTCAGAATAGGCTGTGTCTACCATATGTGGCTATTCTGGTGTAGCTACTCATAGAACCATAGAATGATAGAATCATAGGGTTGGAAGGCACCTCACAAGGTCATCTAGCCCAACCCCCTGCTAAAAAGCAGGACCACTCCCCCTAAATCATCCCAGCCAGGGTTTTCTCTAACCAAGCCTTAAAGATCTCCAAAGATGGAGAATCTACCACCTCCCTAGATAGCCCATTCCAATGCTTCACCACCATCCTAGTGAGAAAGTTTTTCCTAATATCCAACCTTGACCTCCCCAGCTGTAATTTGAAACCATTGCTCCTTGTTCTGTCCTCTGTTACCCTCGAGAACAGCCTAGCTCCCTCCTCTTTGGAGCAACCCTTCAAGTAGTTGAAGGTTGCTATCAAATCTCCCCCCAGTCTTCTCTTCTGTAGACTATATAAGCTGAGTTCCTTCAGTCTCTCCTCATAAGTCATGTGCCCCAGTCCCCTAATCCTTTTTGTCGCCCTCCGCTGGACTCTTTCTAATTTGTCCACATCCTTTCTGTAGTGGGGAGCCCAAAACTGGACACAGTATTCCAGATGCGGCCTGACCAGTGTCGAATAGAGGGGAATTATCACATCCCTTGATCTGCTGGCAATACTCCTACTGATGCAGCCTAATATGGCATTGGCCTTTTTCTCAACAAGGGCACACTGATGGCTCATATTCATCTTCCCGTCCACCATAACCCCCAGGTCCTTTTCTACAGTGCTGCTACTTAGCTGATCGGTCCCCAGCCTGTAACAGTGCATGGGATTTTTCCATCCTAAGTGCAGGACTTTGCACTTGTCTTTGTTGAACCTCATGAGGTTTCTTTCGGCCCAGTGTTCCAATTTGTCCAAGTCTCTCTGGATCCTGTCCCTGCCCTCCAGAGTATCTACCATTCCTCCCAACTTGGTGTCATCCGCAAACTTACTAAGTACGCAGTCTATTCCATCATCAAGATCATTAATGAAGATGTTGAATAGAACCGGCCCCAGGATCGACCCCTGGGGCACTCCACTCGTTACCGGTTGCCAACTAGACATCGAGCCATTGATTCCTACCCGCTGAGCCCGTTGATCTAACCAGTTTTCGATCCACCTTACGGTCCACTTGTCCAACCCATACTTCCTTAACTTGCCGACGAGAATGCTGTGGGAAACCGTATCAAAAGCCTTGCTAAAGTCAAGGTATACCACGTCAACGGCTCTTCCCACATCCACAAATCCAGTCATCTCATCATAGAAGGAAATCAGGTTGGTCAGGCACGATTTGCCCTTGGTGAATCCATGTTGACTGTTCCTGATCACTCTATTTTCCTCCAAGTGTTTCAGGATGGATTCCTTGAGGACCTGCTCCATGATTTTCCCAGGGATTGAGGTGAGGCTGACCGGTCTGTAGTTCCCCGGATCCTCCTTTTTCCCTTTCTTAAAGATAGGTACTATATTTGCCTTTTTCCAATCCTCCGGGACCACCCCTGTTCGCCACGAGTTCTCAAAGATAATGGCTAGCGGCTCTGCAATCACTTCCCCCAACTCCCTCAGTACCCTCGGATCCAGTTCATCTGGCCCCATGGACTTGTGCACATCCAATTTCATTAAGTGTTCCCTAACCTGACTTTCCATCACCGAGGGCCGCTCTTCTCTCCATTCCGCGTTACCCCGTGTAGTAGCCTGGGAGCTGGCCCTCCCTGTGAAGACTGAAGTAAAAAAAGCATTGAGTACTTCAGCCTTTTCCGCATCATCCTCCACGAGGATGCCTGCCCCATTCAGTAAGGGACCTACACCACCTCTGATCCTTTTCTTGTTGCTGATATACTTATAGAACGCCTTTCTGTTATCCTTCACATCTCTTGCTAGCTGCAACTCCAATTGTCCTTTGGCCTTTCTGATTTTATCCCTGCAGTCCCGAGCAATATCTTTGTATGCCTCCCTTGTCATCTGTCCAAGATTCCACTTCTTGTAAGCTTCCCTTTTATGTTTCAGCTCCCCCCAGAGTTCCCTGCTAAGCCACGCTGGTCGCCGTCCACATTTGCTGTTGTTTCTGCACATCGGAATGTTATCTTCCTGTGTCTTTAACAGGGTTTCTTTAAAATACAGCCAGCTGTCTTGGACACCTTTCCCCTTCAGATCAGCCTCCCATGGGACCCTGCCCATCAGCTCCCTAAGGGAGCCAAAATCTGCTTTTCTGAAGTCCAGGGTGTGTGTTCTGCTTCTTTCCTTCCTTCCATTGATCAGGATCCTGAACTCTACCATCTCATGGTCGCTGCTGCCCAGGTTGCCATTTACTTCTACTTCCCCGATCAATTCTCTGTTTGTGAGCAATAGGTCTAGAGGTGCAAGGCCCCTAGTTGGTTCCTCCAGCATTTGTACTAGGAAGTTGTCCTCAATATTCTCCAAAAACTTCCTGGATTGCCTGTGCACTGCTGTATTATCTTTCCAGCAGACGTCAGGATAATTGAAGTCCCCCATAAGAACCAGGGCCTGCGACGATCTGGAAACTTCTGTTAGTTGTCTATAGAACGCTTCATCCACCTCCTCTTTCTGGTCTGGCGGTCTATAGCAGAGACCCACCACAACATCCCCCTTGTTGCATTCTCCCCTAAACTTAACCCACAGACTTTCAACCATCTTGTTTCCACTTTCATAGTGGAGCTCCGAGCAGTCATACAGCTCTTTTACATACAGCGCTACTCCTCCCCCCCTTCTTCCCTGCCTGTCCTTCCTGAACAATTCCTGTATCATACCTATGTCAATACAGTCCCCATAGTTTAGACATACCTTTAGAGACATTTTTTTCTTCAGTATCCATGATATTTCAGTATTATAACATCAATATTTCTGACTTAGTGTCCTCATATCTTGAGTTTGAACTATAAATGCCTGCTTAACTTCTTTCTCTCTCACTTGGACACACAGTCTCTCTCTCTCTCTCTCTCTCTCTCTCTCACACACACACACACACACACACACACACACACACACACACACATATCTTGGTTACAGCAGTGCACTCCCCATTCACTTGAAAAGAACTGCATTGATGTAACCGACAGCAAAATATGGCCCCTTCGTTTTTTAAAAGATTATGGCAACTCTTCCTTTCTAACATGTGCATTATGTAAATTTCATGAACATAACCAAGGTCTTGATGATTGTTGGGCCATCTTGCCCCCACATAGAGACACAAGTATTTTAGGCTATGTCTACACTTGCTAAAATTAATTTGAATTAGTTAGTTCAAACTAACTAATTTGAACTAATTTTAGTTAGTTCAAATTAGCTTAATTCAAACTAGAAAAAGTTAGTTTGAACTAAGCAAGTGCCATTCCAATTCTCATTGAAGTCAATGAGAGTCTTTAACTTGAAAGAACACTGAATCGTCCTAAAACAGTAGGTGACAGAAAAATATAAGGAAACCCAGCAGTACTGAGGCATATAATATATAGGTTGAATTACAGCTCTATAAATATTGTTGCTATGAATGTCATGTTGGCGATATTTTTCATTAGTTCATCCTGCTTACTACTTCATTTCTCAGATAGTTCACTACAAGGCAGCAAATTGATCCATTTCTCTGAATTCCTTTGTTACTGTCAGTCACATATTTCTGGTTGATGTTGATTTTTTGTAGCCTTTCTGATGCAATGACAAAATTTCTAAATGTATTTAACTTCAACAAAACAGGACATTTCCCTAAACCATAGTAACAGAAATTCAACGGCTATGTCACTGAGAACGCTCTTGCATCAATTTTCTAGCATGATTCCAGAAGACATGAAAAAACATGCAGGACTTTTAGAGTGAAATTCAAGCACGAGTTTGGCTCCAATAGGCCAAGTCCAGCAGTGGCTGTAGAGGTACATTAGCAACCCCAGGTGTTTAATACAGTATGTAAAAGAAAACCACAAACAAAACAACTTCAATGAACACAAACTATTTTGGTTCTTGATTCATTGGCTCTAAAGAAAGCTGTATAGTTAAGGCAAGTGATTGGAAGTTAGAAGATCTGGGTTCTAAACCTAGCCCTGCTACAAGGGGACAAGATCATAGGCAGCCAGGCCACAGGGTCAGACAGAGTCAGAGTCTGGAGTCGGAGCCAAGGCCAAATTATTAGTAGGCAGAGAAAGCAGGAGCAGGATTGGTTTGAGGCTGGAGCAAGGTGAGGAAAGGATGGAATAAGACTGGTTACGGGGCAGAATCTGGGCTGGAGCCATGAAAAAGCAAAACAGCAAGGCTTGGATAAAGACAAGCACAGGGAAGCTGAGGGTATGTCCACACTGCAGTTAGACCATGCCAGCTGATACAGGCTCAGGCTAAGGGGCTGTTTAATGGCTATGTAGACATTCAGGCTTAGGCTGCAGCCTGAGCTCTGGGTCCCTTCAGCCTTTCAGGGTCCTAGAGCCCAGGATCCAGTCTGAGCCCAAACATCTACATCCAATTAAACAGCCTTTTAACCTGAGCCCCACGAGCTCACAGGCCAGCTGTGGGTTTTTAATTGCAATGTAGATACATCTAGAGTCTATGGACATGTGCATTGAACAGCCACTGAACTATTGCTCTGCTGGGCTGAAGAACCGGCCTGCTAGCTTCCTCAGCCAATCAGACAGGACCATCCATCAGGTAGCCTTGCTGAGTGTCAGGAGTACTGAGCAAGTTCCACCTGCGAGGGCCTTACTCTTGACAGTGGTTTGGGACAAGTTACGTTCTCTCTCTTTGTCTCTGATTCTACATCTGTAAAATGGACATGAATGATAATACTACTTGCACAATTCCTCTGTGATGGAGGGTTGTTTGTTCATGAATGTTTTAAATTATCTTAGTTCTTTGGATGGAAAACATAATAAGATTGCAAAGTAATTAATCACTTTTCCTCTCACTCTACCATTCTTACAGAAAATGGTACAATATTCTATGGTTATTTCCCCAAATATTAAAATTGACTATAGAGATTTGACACTCTTATTGCTAGGGTTCCCTAAAATCCTGGTTTTTAATGAAGTGCAGTTGATGTATTTCTAAAAGATAAACCAGATGCTGTTCCTGTTCTTCTCTGTTTCACCACTACTATAGTTTTTGTTTAGTCATTCACAGTTATCATCCATTTTAATTGGTTGTCCCAGTGATGGTGTTTTTCATATAGAAATGAAACCTTTAGCAAGATGAGTACTAAACAAGCTAATTAAAGGAGGAAATTGGAAAAGTTTTTTCTCCATTTCTTGAGGTACTATTCAAAGTTGAGGCTCAGAACAGAAGACATAAGTCAGCTCTTAGATGTGAAATTCAAACTTCTGCATATGGGTTGGGCGAATAGCCTAAAATAAGGCTGTACAATATATTGCACAAGTTACTTTTAAAACATAATTTACTATGCATCATAAATACACTAAAATTCCCACTATATAAATTTATACCACAAGATTATATAAGAAACAACCTGGATAAATCATTTTATCTTCAAACAGTATGCATGAAAGCTATGCATAATAACTAAGAGGTTATATATTGTTTGACTAGAACACAAAATTATTTAACTGCTTCACTCCTACAGAGGCAAAATAATTCAAATCCCAATAATAGTAAGCCTGACTTATCAAAGATTCATTATATTTGACCTATCTGTCCTCTTCAGTAGCATCACAAATGAAGTTTAACATCCTGTTTCCTCACAACGCTATTGTTGTTAAAAAGTATTTTCACGTGTTCTCTTAATAATGAATCCTTTATATAGCATCTGTAAGCATCTGCTTGCTAGAGCCAAAGTAGGTAGACCACATTCTCTATTAGCATCATTAAAGAAAGAGTTTGTAGACCAAGGAACAGAAAATGAGATTCTATATCTGTTAAAGTTCCGTCTCATCTAGAGGTAAAATGTTTACATTCAAGGACTGCCAATAAACTCTTAAGGGAAATGATAATGAGCAATGTACCCAGGAGAAGATTAAGAGTTTTTGTTTGTTTTGTTTTGGGGTCTTTCTTCCCTTTGTTTCAATGGGGAAAAAGAGGAGAATTTGGGAGGAGGAGGAGGGAAGTGGAAAAGAATCAAAATCCAAAACAATAAAATGGAAAACCAACATGTTTTGGTTCCCATAAATGGAAATGAAACATTTTAATTGGATTAAACAAGATGAAGGGTATGTTCATTTGTTTTAAAATTTCCCAAGGAAAATGAAAGTTTTTTGGTTTGCAAACCTTCAGACAGGCATTTTCCCATTAAATCTTTGGTGAGAAAAATTTCACTTTTTCAACGAGCAATATGGGATGGAACTGCTCTGCTGTTGCTGCTACTGAAAGCTCTGTGGCTATAGCATTTCCTACCTCTGCCAAAGGGAGTGGGTAGTTTTGGCTGGAGGATATGCGTAGTCATGGATCTTGGCAGCCTTCAAGGGATGGATTTGGAGTAGAAAAGAAAGCAATGTTTGTTTTCTTTCATACTCTGCTCACTGCTCAAGCCCTGACAATTTATTAATTCAGAATGAGATGCCACTGCCAGTAGATCATCCTTGTCAATTCTTGCTTGCTTTGATCAGCAACAAAGTATTTTTCAATGTTGCCATAAATAAATCATTTTTAGTCTTCAGTGTCAACAGTTCATTTAGATAATTGGGGCAGATCACACCTGTGAGAGCTATTCTTTTAGGCTCTCTGCAGTCTCAGGCACGTAACACTGCATCAGTTTACACTTGAGTCATAGTTTGAAGAAGAGCTCAAGTTTTATGAAAGGCAGGAAACTGTCAACCAAATCAGTGCATTGGCAACCCACAATAAGGATGTGGTTAGTGTCAAGAAGCAACAGAGAATGCATACTAGGTCTCTGTAGTATTTGCAGTGTAGTGTAGAGTTTGCTTGAGCTGGACTTCTCCCAAATAAGTTTCCTAGCTATTCTCACAGTACAAAATGCCGAATGCCACAGGAGTTGCAGTGTCTTCAGGTAAAAAAAATAATAGTTCTTTATAAAGTTCTGTTTATCCAGAGATCTCAAAATGCTTTACAGAAGAAAGCATTATCATCACAAGGGGAACTGATGTATCTGGTCCCTCACTTAGTGGGCAGAAAAGATTGTCAGTCACTATCCAGTCCAATTCCAGGGGAGGTCAAATCTCAGATCTGATTATTATAAAAAGCAATCTGTTGATAGCCTTGGCTCCCGCACCATATATCCTACCCCAGAGAGGCCAACACATATAATGTGAGACTTATTACATCCCTCATCCTGGATTTACTTATCCTTGCTATGGGCAGAGATGCTAAGAATGATCACTTTGACTTTCCCATTCCCTAGACAGCTCTGAAAGGCTATGTCTACACTAGAAAAAGTTAGGTTAACTTTGTTAAGTCGACTTAATAAGGTCAACTTTAAGTTGACTTAACAAAGTGGTTTCCATGGACGTGGGCTTAGTCCACTTTAAGTCAACCTAACTGCCCTTAGGTCGACTTAATAAAGTGGATTTAAGCGTCCACATTGTGCTTAGGTCGACCTAAAGGAGGGTTAGGTCGACCCTAAGGAAGGTTAGGTCGACCTAAACGGCAGGTCTTACTAAGTCAACCTAGGCTTTCATTAGGTCGACTTAAGGATTTTCTTAAATCTACCTTATGAAAGCCTGGTGTGGACAGGGACTAAGTTAGGTCGTCTTAAGACTCCTTAAGTCGACCTAACTTGCAAGTGTAGACATAGCCAAAGTGTGCACATCAGAGTAGGTGGCTTTTGAACTTTCCTCTGAATAGGTCAGCTTGCCACAAGGTCAACAACTACAGCCTCTCAAGGTTTGGGAGGTCCTAAGGCCACTGTCAATTTGTGCTGGATCTTTCCCATAGTTCTATAGAATACATAATACACTGGTGTACCTCTAAATATACAGTAGATTTAAAAATAACTTCACTTGCTCCAAAGAAACAAATTATGGACAAAAGTAAAAACTATTTTTTAAATATTTATTTGCACATATGAATTTAGCAGATAGAGAAGAATGGATTCCTTGGTTGCAGTTATATTAAAATGTCACCTAAATGATCTGCATTTAAATATACACTCACAGATACTACATATATAAGTAATTTCCTGATCGAGCCATTACACTATACTAAGAACATTACATAATTTAAAAATAACCTTCTACAAAACTTTTATTTTAAAAAAATGCAAAACTCCTATGGTAAGTGTCACTAATATTAATTTATAATAAAAACTGATAAAGGTTAAGGTCACACCCGTTCTTGTCTCTGCTATGTCTTTAATTATTTTTTTTAAAAATCCTAATAAGAAAAGTTTTCAGAACACTTCTAGTCTTAAATTCTAGGACTAGATTTCTAAACTCTAGGTGTCATTTTTTTCACCCTGTTCAAAATTAGACTTTAGATCACTTGTATCGAAAACCTAGGAAAACTTTTAAATGGTAATAAAGTTGAACTACATTGCAGGTCAATAAAAAATCAGCAACTAAATTATAATACTGGCAAAATACACTTTCTTTCTTTAGGGTAGCTAACTTGGTAATACTGCCTGCACATATGGTTATTGTTTTGAATTCATAACTTTTAATGCTTTAAATTTATTGCCAGAAAGCCAAGCTAGATGGCACTGGCTATCTCCTCTCTAATAAGGAACTACGACCCCCAAACTGACTAGCTTTACAATAATTAAAGAGTGATCAAAAGAGAATCTCCCTTACACTCCAGCAGCAATGTGTTTTCTGTCTCGGTTGAACTTGGACTAAATAGTGATTTATTTTGGGGAACATGTTGCAGATAAGCAGAAAGTCATCTGGAAACCTTCTTTTCAATGGTAAATTTCTGGAAGGTTCCTCATTTAGAAGTAATTTCTGGAAAATTTCTTGATTAATATGAGTCCGTGAATAAACTTAAAAATGATGGCTTTGTTATTGCTTTGGCACAATATGTTAACAACACTGTGAGTTCTGCCAAACTGTGAGAGTTCTTTCAGGCGGATTATGGCCTTGTTTACATATCCAGCTGTACTTATTGTCAATGGTGGTAATCTAACAATGTCCCCAGTGGGGGTCCCCATTAGGGGAGGGTATACTAACTGGAGTTTAGTTTGTTTAAATTGAACAAGAATGTACAGCGGTACTCTGATCTTTTGGGAATGTGTTGGAATCCTACACTCTCTGAATTCCATTTTCATTTATTTAATTGCTCAAAAATTGCAGTCCACAAGATTACAGTGTAAAATCATTTCAAATGTTTAATATGATCTATACAGAAGTGACTATAAAACATAAATAATCAACTAAGCTTCATGTTACAAAAGTTCTTTAGACTGTTACCCTAAATAAGGATTACATAGGTGAATAAGGTTTTGTAAAATCATACCTTTAATTAGTGCTGGGTTGTGTTTAGTGTTTGTTTATTTGCTTGCTTCTTTTGGGGGAGGGAGGGAGTTCCTCTTTTTATGACAATGTAACCAGTAGATAAATATAATACAAAGTATTTTTGGTTACATGCATGTAAATCACACTCAAGAAAAGCAGATAAGTGGCTAACAGAAGGGTAATTGAATCAGTAAGTCAACTGCAGAAATATGATAATTTTATAATGCCATGCATATGAACTGTTACTACTTCATTTTTCCGTTTCTAACAGTACCCTACTCTTTAATACAAAAAATTTGTAACTGTGGATTTCATTTTATATCAGGCTGAAAATCACCAAGCAGAGGTTACAGTTCATAAACAATAAGTTGAAATTGAGAATTCACAAGGAAAAATTGGCATTTTGTGTATTTTGTACTGTTTCCCCCACATGTTTGAAACTGAAATAGTGTTCCTTTTTCATTGTCTGAATGTGCTTCTGGCTAGCAAGTACATTAGGAAAGCCTAGATGATTAAGTTTTTCAGGTAATGCAGTGAATTATGCCAAAGCAGGAGTCTTTCCTGTTTCCAATTTAACTTAATGATGAAACATGCTAATTTATTTTGGATAGACAATATTTTTAGATCGATATTATCTTTTATTGGGTCAATTGCTGTTGATAAGAGAGATGAGCTTTTGAGTCACACAGAGGTCTTCAGGTCTGGGAAATGTACTCCATGTCTCTCTTTTTTTTAGAAATTCATGAGAATGCGTACCCTTACAATTGATGTTGAATTCCTTACCAACAAAAATTTAATTTAAAAAAAAAGTTAAATTTTGTTTTTTATCTGTAGTACCCCTAAGATGAAATCCTAGCCTCACTGAAGTAAACTGCAAAACTTACATTGACTTCATTGGCCCCAGGATTTCACCATTAGAATTTAACAGGATATTTGGTCACTCTTAATCTCAGTTAAACCACAAGCAGCTCCACTGACTAGAAAGTCTGCTTTCATTCTGGTAAACATGGGTCCCATTAAAATGGAATGAAGACATGATTCCTTTTTTCATCATTCCTGTGGAATTTGCATTTCTTTCACATAACCTGTTAGGATTTATGTGGTGCCTCTTGCTAGGAGTGAATTTCACCCTGAGGTAGATTCAAATGCCATTCTGATATCCTCCTTTTTTCTGCAGTCAAAACCAAAAACAAATATATTATGCTGCACCATTTTTGCTATTTGTAGGTCCAGTACTCTTTATCTGCATCTATTTATATATTCATAGCACCTTGGCTTTGGATTATTGGTTTATACAGAATCAAATCCATCTGTTCCCATAGGAACCCTGTGGGAGTATTGCCATTTACTTTGATTAGAGTAGGATTAGGCCTATATTCTACTTTTGCTCCCTATGCAAAACTCTTGTTGGTTCATATTTGGAATCTCTCTCTCTCTCTTTGTGAATTGACATTCAGTTTATTCCTTTCTCTAAATGGGAATTACTTTTATTTAGTACTCTGAGTGTTAAAATATCCTAGCTCTACCTTTTGAGCACAGACCAAAAAAAAGCATTTTTCCTCATGCTGGTACATGCTTCAGATCTTGTAATGTATTAGAGAAAGAAGTTACACTTAACTAACATTTGCTAGATCAGTCAGTGATTTTGCAAACTTGCGCTTGTTTCAGCACAGCCCGTTCTTCTGTGTCTGCGCAAGGAAAAAATGTTTTACCAGTTCAAAAAATAAAATGATTCAAAATGTCTTTCTATGATGGCCCTAGAAATGTGCTCAACTTGTTCACTAAACTTCAGTCACATTAAAACCTGAGGATTTTTAGAACTTCATAGGGGTGGTGGAGGGTTGAACTACCTGATCTATCTCAGAAACAGTGCCAGTCCCTAGCTAAAGAGTCATGCTTTCTAGTGGCGTCAGAAGCTACATTCCTAGGGAGTTATGAACATAAAATGGGTCTTACCAGTTATCAGTATAACAGTGAATAACTAAGGTCCTTGAGGGACACCAATAGCTTCCCAGTCATGGATTTAATTCCTGACTCCATTTCTTTACCTGTGACATAGTTTCTTAAATCCTTCAATCAAATGTTGTGATGCTGAAATATTTACATGGCCATTTTACATGGAAGATTCTTTTCTGGAAGCAGAGCCAGTTTCTGGACAATCTAACAAGTGCAGCAGGCCTGTAGGAGGCTACCTGATTGGCTATGCTGCCTGACTGGTTGGAGGACTCAGCAGACCAGCTCTTAAACGCAACAGCAGATCAGTGATTGCTCAAAGCATTTTCCCCCAGATTCCCACATCTGCATGTTCCTGACTTTGTTCCAGCCTTTCTCCTGCCTTGATCTCAGCCTTACCTCACTCCAGATAAACTGATCCTGACCCTTGGCTCCAATTCGTGACTTTGGCTGTGTCCTTGTCTCTTGCAGCTGGCCTTTGGCTCTTACTCTTGGTCCAGTCACCAGCTGCTGATCTTGCTCAGACCACTTGACACAACTGCCTGTGTTGCAGTCACTGACAACAGTGTCTATGAAAACTGAAAATAACTGAGACAAAGACTTATTTAGCTGTGCAGCAAAGTGCCATGCAAGA
The DNA here is from genome assembly GCA_007922175.1 of Pelusios castaneus. Classification (NCBI taxonomy): domain Eukaryota; kingdom Metazoa; phylum Chordata; order Testudines; family Pelomedusidae; genus Pelusios; species Pelusios castaneus. Next base: position 9,059,065 of record ML685830.1, read on the forward strand.
AATCCAGGTTCAAGTCCACCTTCCGTTTTGTGCCTTAGGGCCACTAGATTAGGATCTAGTCAGATTGATAATATATTGGCAGAGAGAAGAATCAGTGCTGATAGCAGTATTTACAAGTTGTTCCTGTTGGTTTGTAACTGAGCTACGTTATAATCTTATAGGTAGCTATCCACTTTCTCAGCTTGGGATTCTTGCCTGTGATGAAGCTCCCGCTGAGTCTGAAGCCTGTAGATGGCCACGATATCTAAAAGTGTGAGAAACCTGGCAGTGTGTTGAATGAGAGGGTGAATGAAATCCTAATGAATCTGCTCAGATTGGGTGAATATCATTGGTCACTGCCATGGAAGTAAAAACCTCCCTGACATATGAATTCTAGAAAGAAGAGACAGAAATAGCCCATAGATCACCTAGTGCATCACTGATTATTCCCTAAAATATGTCTACTGGTGCATTAGCCATTCTAGATTTAAATGTTTCAAGTAATGGGGTTCTTTCTATATTTACCCTCTATTTCTTTTAAAGGCAAAGGAAAGCCAATACCAAATAGTGTCATTTAGTCTATATTAAAAAATGTACCATTTTGAAATCAAACCACAAAAGGGTAGTTGTCTCAGTGAATTAATAGTAGATAGGGAGCATTTCTCTTTGAGCTGAATTTCACCTACTCAGCAGTGACTAAATGTTATCAACATTTATGGCTTTTCAGTAGCCTATAGTATTTGAAATGAGCTGCTGGTCTCCTACGTCATGATATACAACATTACAACTAACTTTGTTGCCAATCAAAGTAAGGTTCCCAAGGACTGAATGAACATCCACACTGAACAGCTTTTTCACCTGTACAAGTGATCCCTGCAGTTCAGGACTAAGGCACTTTGGTGGGGTAATTATAACACAGATGCAGTTAGCACTCCTAGGCCTGTTGAGGAATGAAAATGTCTTGGCCCTTTGCTGATGTTTCAATGAGATTAAGGCTAACTGACAGGCAGGGGAAACTGGGCTGCACAAAAATGTAATGTAGCTTAATCATTAATTATTATTAGTGGAATATTTGATAATAAGTAGATAAATAAATAAATAAAATTAAATAGCTTTCTTTTAGCCTTCCCTGCTTGCTTCACTAGCTACACAAGTACAGTGAAAACATATACAATTTGTAACATTTGGGGAGAGGACATTGTGTTTTGGAAACTGGAATTAAGACCCACCTAAATATAGCCCCTTTTCTGCAAGTGCGAATGAATATCTGACATCTTTGCTATCTCTCCTGATGGTGGAGGGTAAAGTTTCCCAATAGGGACCAGTCCCCACCAACCTGTGGCTTACATTATATGGCCTTATGTAATCATCCCACTATCACATCCCAAACCAAATTGACAGCCAGCACAATTTACTCAGAAGAAATTTGCCACTTTCCAAATAGTCTTTCAAATTTCCACTACGAAGGGTAGAGGCTTTAAAAAATTCAAATAAAAAACCTGCTGGTTCAGATGTTTCCTATAAACATGGACCTTGATCCTAGAAATAGATGTGCACAAGGGCACAGGAGTTCACACTTTCAGTTCTGTTTGCAGGATGAGCCCTGGTGAGTTTCACATAATTTAAACTTTCCTGTGAACATTGCACTGTATTCTGCACTGTTATTGCTCAGTTCTGCAAAAAAAAAAAAAAAAAGCACTTCAGTCCCCACTGCTGACCAACCAGCACGAGAACCGTAATTCACATAAAACTCTCTTGAACATTACAAACAAGGAGTTTATGTAATGTAAAGTCTTAAACATTAATTGTTCACAACAAAATGGGCCCAAATGCTATTTATTTTTTTCCCTTTCTCTTTTGAGATGCTTCATGTCTACAGTTTATTTCCTTGAATACGCAAACTTATGTTGTCAAGAAGATAGTTTTGAATATAAACACAGAAGCGGTTTATTTGTAATAGAGGACCATTTTCCATTCTCACACATTTGGACTGTACTTTCATAACCTACTGCCTGCTAACAGCTATTCCTCAAATATTCCCTGGAATGATGGATGATGAATGAGATGTGAAGGTGACATATGCAGACTCCAGGAGGAAACCGCTGTCCCAGTTGCTCACTAAACTGCCATACTGGCATTAGTTACAAATGCACTCATCCAGCTGCCCTCCCAGCTGGAAGAAAGGTGCTAAGCAGCAGGTGTCAAGCTGCAAGGGAGAGGATGGGTACTTAAATTGGAAGAAACAAAAATTGTTAATAAGTCTCCAGAAGAAGAATCATCTCTTCCAAGAATCCTGACTCACTTCCTTGAAACTTCATCAACATTTTTGACTTATCAGCTTCTGGTCAATTTATTATTTAGCTGCAGCCTACATAAACTGGACCAGAAATATTTGAGGTTAATTCACCTCTCCTAGCAATGCCAGGAATCCTTCTGTTCTGAGCTTCTGAATATGATGCATGCAGCATTGTGTTTGTTAGCAGTCAGTTTTCACAAAGTTCTTGAACATAGAGACCCAGATTTTGGCAAATGGCCTCCAGTGCAAATATTTGTAGTTTAGCATCTAACTACCTGATTTCATTTATAATACAAGTAGCTATTTATCTGAGATGCTAATTTTTGCCCCCTGCATTGTTCATGAGAACTAAAATGGGGCTATCTCTTTTCACTGGTTAAAAATACACTGTAAAAATATGACACTGACATGAAACCCATCTGAAAATCATGCTTGTTCCCAAACCTTGGGAGCTGATTCATCGCTATATTACACCGCTTTGAAATCAGCTGAGTTCCACTGACATAGAACAAGATTAATACAGTGGTGATTCAGGTTTATTGTGTACAAGTGCCATTTTCTAAAAAAAAACTATGAAAAATATTCTTACACAAAGTATAATAACCATAGAATCATAGGGCTGGAAGGGACCTCATGAGTTTATCTAGTCCAACCCCCTGCTAAAAGCAGGACCACTCCCACTTAATCATCCCAGCCAGGGTTTTGTCTAACCGGACCTTAAATATCTCCAAAGACGGAGATTCCACCACCTCCCTAGGTAACCCATTCCAATGCTTCACCACCCTCCTAGTGAGAAAGTTTTTCCTAATATCCAACCTCGACCTCCCCAGCTGTAATTTGAAGCCATTGCTCTTTGTTCTGTCCTCTGTTACCACCAAGAACAGCCTAGCTCCCTCCTCTTTGGAGCACCCCTTCAAGTAGTTGAAGGTTGCTCTCAAATCCCCCCTCAGTCTTTTCTGTAGACTAAATAAACCTACTTCCTTCAGTCTCTCCTCGTAAGTCATGTGCCCCACACTGTATTTCTGTATAAGGATACTTTTATAAAGTTTCCAGAATATGCGAAAGAATATATGCAGATTTTAGCCAGGTCATAATTTAGTATAAAATAAAACAAGACATTTAAACCTGGGGAAAAAATGAGAATGGTAGAACTATCAAAGTATCTGTGCAATTTCCTTGTGCTCAAATTGCATTTTCTCCTTTCAGTGTTATACGGAACAGGGTCTTGCCCTCTAGATTAGAGACTTTTGCATTAGCGGAAACTAGGTTATGTCTTCCACTGTCAGAGATAGAAATTATGAGCTGAAGTGCATTATAGCCAGTCATTCTGAAAAATGTTAGCCCAAGGGGGTAATAATTAGAACTGTTTTTGTCAGGTGACTGCATTTTAAGCAGAGATGTGTCTGAGAATCTAGCTGAGGGGTTTAATATAAATATAAATATTTTTTTTTAGTCAGCACTTGCAGGATTTTTTCTTACTTTTTTATTTCAAAAGTAAGCACTTTTCAGAAATTATCAGCTATATTGTAATAGTGCTTAGCGTTATGGTGACCTGATAATATTATTTCCTTCAGAAACCAATAATTCAGTGCAGTCGGAGAAGTTCATATGTATAGCTGCAAAGTAGCCTATTACTTCTCTCACTCTGACACCTGCACATATATGCACAAAATATATACTAAATATGTAAATTATTCTTCATAGTTTAAAATTTTAAAATACTCCTGTTCATTTTAATTGAGTTATTCAAATTAAGAAAAGCAGCTTACAGCCTAGTGACTGACTGATACATACTTACGTAGTTTTAAAATGGTTTGCTTTTGCTGTTAGTTACCTCTGTGTGGAAGAGGGATGTATGCAACTGTGAGTTTTGGAATGGGGCGTTTTTTCTGTTCCCAAATTAGAATTTGTGTTATTAAGAAAATCAAAAACAGTCTCTGATTCTGCTGGCTGAAGTCCATGGGATCCACGCAGGCTCAGAGGTCCACCCACATGGAAGCACCATGCACTCACTATACGATAAAATAGAAACAGCTTCATCTCTCCTCTTTTGTTAAGACAACAGAGTCCTGTGGCACTTTTAAAGACTAACAAATTTATTTATCGCATGAGCTTTCGTGGGAGAAAGACGCTTTGAAGATAGGAAAGTTACAGAGTGGTAGGAAATTAAATGCAGGGGAGTGTATGACATAGCATCAGGTCAGGCTGTAACAGCAAATCAAAATAGGTGTTAGGATTCAAAACACTGGGGAACAGCACATAGAGGAGGGGGAGGTCAAATCACTTGTTGTAATGCGAGAAAAATCCATATCCCTGTTTAACCCCAAGACAACTGAGTCAAATTTGCATATAAGTTCGAGTTCTGCAGACTCTCTTTGAAGCTGTGATTTGTTATTCATCTGTTTCAACACAGCTATTAACAAGTCGTCAAGGGAGTGAGCAGGGAGATTGAAGTGTTCCCCTACAGGTTTTGCAGTGTTGCAATTTCTGATGTCAGATTTGTGTCCATTGATTCTTTGACGCAGAGACTGTCCTGTCTGTCCAATATATAAGGCAGAGGGGCATTTCCGGCACATGATGGCATAAATCACATTGGTGGATGAGCAGGTGAACGAACCCTTGATGGAGTAGGTGGCATGATTAGGCCCTGTGATGGTGTCATCAGTGTAGATATGAGGGCAAAGTTGGCAGCGTGGTCTGCTGCAGGGCTGTGTTCCTGCTTTAGTGTTTCTGTTCTGTGATCTGTAGTTGCTGGTAAGTATCCTTTTAAGATTAGGGGGCTGTCTGAAAGCAAGGAGAGGTCTGTCTCCTAAGGCTTGAGAGAGTGAGGGATCATTTTGTAAAATAGGCTGTAGTTTTTTGATGATGTGTTGAAGAGGTCTGGCTTGGTTAAGTCTTTTGTTAAGAGTTTACGTAACGGCAGCAATGCTTGTAATTGATAACAAGAGCTTTGTTCTTGTTTAATAAAACATCTGAGTCTTTGATTACCAAACTTTTCTACTGAATAATTCATTTTCTTTTCCTTTCTGCATCTTACGGGTATTTAAGAAGTTTTACTGACTTGCAGACAGCTTGTTGCATGGAACTGCTCTGCACTGTAGCAAGCACAGAGAGAACTTAATGATATCAGCGTCTCCTAGCAAAGCCCTAAGTATTGCACACCAAGTCTTGAAGTGGGATGAAATAGGAATTTAGACTATCTAAAATAAACCCAAAATGGTGGCCATAACTGTTAGATTTTTATCACTTGGGAAATACTGACCCCAGAGGCCTTGTTTAAACTAATGATCTTCATATACACGATTCACCGCTAGTGCAAGCTATTCTTTGTTAAAGCTCTACATATTTTTATGCAAAATACAAAACCAAATAATTATTTTAGGAGTGGGGTAGAGGGGAAACATAGCTTATTTATGTCTGTAGTGGATCAATTCTCTTCAGTGTTCCTGTTTGCCTTTTTTACATAAACAGAATTCAGCTCATTATTAAACTAAATGTATGGGCCAAATCCTTTTTTCCATTACTCCTGGGAATAATCTCATTGATTTCAGTGGGCCTGCTCATCTCATCAGGATAAACAGGATTTGGCTTTCTGGGATCTCAAAAGATTTTCTGCATCCCATGTTTGATATTTACAGTGAATTACATTCTTAATTCTGCAATATGTATGCTTTATATAAGAATTATTTGTTTAGCCCCAACAATATTAAATGTTTATTTCTCTTTCCGAATCCTTTGCATGCTGTACTGGGTTCCATCTTAGAAGACCCATCAGAAATAATACATTGCACATATACAGTATATATCTTTGTATAGCTAAAACTGAACAGAGAATCCTGTTCTTGAAGATCTGTAAATTGCCATTTAGTTAATTATTTTAGTATTGCGATTTAAAATACACCCACTGATGGTTAATCCAGTGAGTATTTTATTATTTCTTAGTCTTCTGTGTTTATAATTTTACTTCCTCAAAAGACAGATAGAAATAATTTAAATACCAATGCTTTTCCTAGCTTTTAAAAAAATAAATGCTATGAAAGACCTTACCAAGTTTAATACTTGTCCTTGCACCTCCAGTGAATCCATGGCAAGAATTTTTTTTATTGCTTTGCCATAGTTAAATTGCTTAGTCTGTACTATCTATAAGACACTTCATCTTTCAAACAAGAACTTCCAAGTTTCATCAGGAAGGAGCACATCATGCTAGATGCAGAGAAAGTAGTAAAATACAGTGAACATATGCAAACCCAACTTTAGCGAAGCAACATCACATTTTATGAGAGACTATACATTCTTTATTTAGGAAACTATTACAGAAATGTTTCAATTTAAAAAAAATTCTGAAGACTAGGTATTACATGCTCTTTTACTCCAGAACATTTTGATTAAAAGGACTAAAAAGATGTCTCCCCTTAAACAATTCTTTGGTACAATACAATGTTAACTGTCTACAGTATTTGAACATCCAATGATTATGTAAGAAATTCTTTATGTAGATTACCCAATTGTATAACTAGAAGTAACAGGGATGCCATTTAACAATAAAAGGAAAATTTAGACTGACATATCTGTTACAAGATGTATCTGGCTGTTGAGAGCTGATACAGATGCCTGTCTTTTGGGGGCATCTAAATCCTGTGCTGGTGCAAAAGCCTGGAAAATGTTCCCTGGCTATTAGGAAACAATCATGCATCATCAGGAAGAGGAACTGGATGATGTAACTGATCTTATTCATTTTCACTTTCAGTGATTAGTTCATTTTTAACAGAAACTTGTCTGAACCTCTTTACTCAGACTTCTAGCCCATTGATTACAGCTCCTCTTGCCAGCCTGGCCTCCCGTTCTCCCAGGGGAGATTCATCCAGAAGGGAAGACCAGACAATATCAACATGACCCACCTTCTTTAGGATATTTCCTCCAGAGATTTTAATTTGCAAACTGGAAGGTGTGAATGTGGCGAGCAGGGGGAATGTTGTACAACCCCACACTGTATAACATGGGATTAATGAATTCATGTGGCCTATGTTGGCTCTGTCCTTATCACACTTGTGAGAAATCTCAGAACTGGAGGAAGGGTCTTAAGAGGGAGAAGTCCAGCTCAGTTAAAGGCAGACCAGGGAGAAGAGCAAACCTGTAGCTCTCGACTCATGAAGAGAGGCTCAGTAAAGGCGGATGCTCTCCAGATGACCGCTGCCTGGTGGCCCTCCCTAAGGAAAGGGAAGGCCAGATGCTGACACATGCTGAGAGGGAACCATTCCCTTTTATTACCGGCAAACTCGGTTTATTTGCATTAACTCGCCTTGTTTTTGTTAGTTAGCTAATCTAGAAGGGGAGAGACTTGGCAGAAGGGCTAAATCACAGGAAGAGGGAGATCACTGTAAGCCTGGAGGAAGTATCAGTAGGTGGTATTAAACAGGGAGAGAGCTGCTATACTGCTTCCGGGTAGAAGGATGTGCTAGTTGTATGTTAACCCCTTCACAAAGGGGATGTATTTAATGAACAAAAACATAACCCTTTAGGACAGTCTGTCTCTGCAGTTCTGTGACAGGATTTATGCCATCTTCCTCTGGCAAAATTCTGGACTAACTTTGACATTACATTGTCTGTCCGCTGCAAGATGCAGATCATAAAATATGTGCAGTATATCTAATTTCAGAATTTTTATAAAATATCTGTACATCCAAGAACATGGTCTCTGATGTTTTCCTGGCAACAGTACCTTTTTGTAAGAGATTTTGTTGTATTTTACATCACCAGAGGGACTTTACAAACATTATCAATCTTTGCCATGTGTTTGTGAGATACTTAAGTATTATTCCCTATTTGTACTCATGACAACACAGAGGCTGAAATGCTAAGTGCCTTGCTCAAGGCCATAAAATCTTTGTCAAAGTCAAAAAGTGAACAAGGGAATTCTGGGCTCTCTGCAGCAGCATCATGTCACTGCATGAAGGCTTATCCCTCATGTAACTAAGTTCAGCAAAGTTCATTTATATATAATTTTGATGGATAATATCTATGTTTATTTTTAAGCATTTTAAAATGTTTTTTATCTATTTAAATGGTTCGAAGTTTCAGGAAATTGGGGGCAGGTGGAGTTAGACGGTTTAACTCAATGACAGAAATTGAGACTAAGAAAGTTAAAGCTTTATAAACCATTAAAACACAAAATGTCAGCATCACAAATCAAAATACTCAAACTAAATAGTCTTAAATCAACAAATCACATCTATGACTATTCACTCGTCCCTTTGTAACAAGCCTAATTCAGAAGTCTGAATCACTGGATTTTGACTTCCAAAAGTTCTCAAGCCGCTTTTTTCTTACTTTTTTTTAATCTATACATTTTTATTATCACTGGAAATATTTTTTCATTGGTTTGTGCTTGTATGGTGAAAGTGACATTTACCAATAAACATCTAATCCTTCCAAGCCTAATGGTAATTTATGTCTTGATCACTGATCCTAATAATCCACATAATTCTACCTCACTTTGTCACTGATTTCTCTGGTATTAGGCAAGTCATTTACCATTCCAGCAAGTGTTTAGATTGGGCTGCCAACCCTGCCCCTCCCCCCACCCTATCCACAATACGCCTGAGACCATGCTGTTAGGAGTTCACTGATTCTTCCAGAATGGACACTAATGTGCAGTATCACCACTGTGTCTGTAACATACAAAGTGTATATTACTTATTTACTGAGTTAAAAAAACAACAGAGACCTTTAAAGCATCTGACGAAGTGGGATTTTCTCCCACGAAAGCTCATGCGATAAATAAATCTGTTAGTCTTTAAGGCTATATCTACACTTACTAAAATTAGTTCGAACTAAGCAAGTCCATGAATGGCACTTGCTTAGTTCGAATTAGCGATTTCCATTGATTTCAATGGGCTGGTTAGTTCGAACTAAGAAATTAGTTCGAACTAACATGGCCACACTGGTTAATTAGTTAGTTCGAATTAAGCTTCCTTAATTCGAACTAATTTGCCAGTGTAGACATAGCCAAAAAGTGCCACAGACCTCTGTTGTTTTTCTGCAGTAGACTAACACCGCTACCCCTTTGGAACTTTACTGAGTTAAGACACTCATGAGGCTGGATTTTCTTTTGCTGAGCTCTTGCTACTAGCGTATAAGATCTTCAATCTCACTATGACACTTTGGTGAGTGATTAAATATTTGCTGGAGATTTTGCTACACGGAGGCTTTAAAAGACACAGCTCTCCTCCTCAATAAAGAAAAGATTCATTTCAATTGTAGCTTTAGCAGTTGTTCAACCTTCAATTTCAGAAACTCGGCCTCTCCTTTTCATAAAACTAACATTAACTGTAACAGTATATTTGTCTTGTTTTTTGTCATATCACAATTGCACAGAATTGAACGAAGGTTCACATTCTTATTCGTCCAGTTATCAGCCAAACCTACCACTTTTCGATACGCACAGGCAGAACAAAGTTATGGACACATTGCTGAAGTGTAATCTCCTTTAGGGGTTTCTTATACCTATACAAATTCTCTGTACTTGCCAAGTTTTTATGTGATTTTCCCACAGGAAAGGTTTTGGTTATATACTCTCCTAGCTAAAGAAAATACAATAAATATATGCCAACCTCCCAGATGCTCACAATTAATTCTCCACTTACAAACATATACACAATGAAAGACACTAAATTAAAGAACGAAGTATATTGTCAAGGCTCTTATTGTAATAATGACCTTAAAATATATTTTAAAATAATGAGAAATACATTGGCAGTATCTTTTTTAAAAAATTTTAATCGGGTGAAGCTGTGACATTTACTTCCTTAGCCATGGGTCCAAATAGTGTGATGGTTTAGGTTGAAAAACAGATTTAAGAAATCAAAATGGACAGAAAACTGTATGATATCCTCAGGGAAAATTACACTGTAGCATGCCCTGTAATCCACACAAGCAATTTTTGCTATATACAGCCTTAAGTAGCATAGTTCCCATGTAATTTTCCAAAGCTACGTGACCGAAGTAGGATACTAAGGCAGAATATGGTCTTATACCTCTAACTTTAGGCTTTTTTTGTTTGTTTGTTTTTAAATCTAGGTTCTAGTGCTTATTGTCGCTGGTCTATGACCATCTCTCTAACATGGCATAAATCAATATCACTGTGAGTACATATTCAAGAAAGACCATACATATATCTGGCATGTCATGAGTCTATGGACTACACATTTCCTTCCTCTCAACACTATTTGTCATTAACATTCATGAGTACTAAATACCTGATAATTTTATTTGCATTTTTTAATTACAAAAAAAATAGATTGAAGTGTATTTGTGTATTTAGTGTATTTAGCCAATTTATGCTAGCTTTATTTAGTGTATATAGTGTATGCTTTATTTAGTGTATTTAGCCAATTTATGCTAGCTAAGGATCTGTCTCTTAGTTCCAAAGAAATGTATGGACCAAATGTAATTCACAGATGAGAAAAGAAACTGAAAAACACCAAAAATAAAAGCAGACATACATTTAATACTGAGGTCATGACCACTTGTGGTCATTGTAGTGTACAATGTTCTATTTAGATTCTTATACCACACTCATCACTGTGGTATCTGGGCATTATTTAAGATCATCTAACACTTTGTAAGTGTTTTTTTTTTTCCCCCAATCCCAATATCCAGGCCAATTGAGTAATTACATTCTCTTCTATATTTCACCTTCTTGTTATAAGATAAGCGGGTATTCTGCTTAGCTTTTTGTATTAAGCTGTCATTTTGAGTTGTGTATAGTTAAACAGCTGCTATGTTTCACTAGAGAGGTGGCTGTATTTCAGTGATGCATGACATGATAATTATAAAGGATTTGTATATCGGGTTTTTTAAGTTTTAAGTTGGCAAAGTACTTTAGGATCTACTGGGATGAGAAGTGCTATGGGAAAGCAAATTATTATGGCAGAAATTTGGAAAAGTAATAAGTTTGGGATATTTCATGAAAAGAGAAGAGCTTGTGGAGAGCAGCATGCCTCTCTGCGCACACCCATATATGAACAAAAGGTGAAGCAGAGAGACAGAATCAGCATCGCAGAACTGTCACATTGATGCCCTTCTCATGGCCAGCTTAAAGTGGAAACCCTGTTATAATTTATGACACAAAAAATAAGGAAAGAGAGCAAGACAGTTTGATTCCAGGAGAATTCCAAATCAGCCACTCAACCTAAACGTTCCTTCTGAACATTACAAAAAATCCTATTCTCATTTCTTCTAACCTAAAACTGGGCTCCTACAGTGCTGCCAAGAGAGAAAAATAACTCCCAGATACCCTAATAATTTCACTCAAAGGAAAATAAATTCTTTTCTGATCCCCAAAGAGGTTATGCAGTCAGGCCCAAACACGTCTTAACAATGCCTTAACTACAGAGAGAGTGACAATTGTGTCAAGATGGATGCTGGATGCCTAGGAGAGCTTTACATTTGTGACGGTCAGGAGAACCAATTAGCTCTCTCAATCCTCCTCCACCGCTGGCCAAAGAGAGGCAGAAAAATAATTTCCTCCCACCTGTGGTACACACATGCGCTGAGTCACACGGAAGAAACGCTCCAGTATCTCTGAGTGCAAGCACTCTTCCCGCCAAGATCCCAGGGTTGTGGACAAACCTTTGTACCCACACCCTTCTGCTGAGCCTGGGGGTGGACAGACATTTCATTTAATTGAACAAGCAGTAGCTGGAAGAATTTTTTATTACTACCAATCTGTGTGGACTTCAAACCATTGACCTGAATGTGAAAAACTCTATATAACTCATTACTGGTCCATCCAGTTCCCCAGGTGGTATCTAATTTTGTCTTTGCATTCCAGTGCATCCTAAACGGAAGATTTTTCCACCCCTACTTATATTGTGTGGTGCCGTACTCTATGAGTGCTCCCAAATTATTTCAGTGGAGATTTTACATGGAGTAAAGATCTGTTCAAAAGGAGTATGACTGACAGAATCAAGCCATAATCTAGTAAATTTGGTGTACACAGCTACGTAACTAAAAGGAAGGCCATTCTGTTTTCTTTACACTTCTTTGATGTTTAGAGGACTTTCACAGACTACTTCTGCTGGAAATGGTGAGGCAGTGTTGTTTTCATCTTCTGAATATGTGAGTAAGTCAGTAGGCATGTGCTCTCACTCACTCTCATGCTGTTTTTCATGGAGGAATCAGCTTCTTTGATTGTTTTTACTTTTATTTCAGAATAATGAATCTATATTGAAAAAAATAAATGTTTGTTCTTGGATGTAAGAGAAGATGGAAAAGTATTATTATTTATTTGAATTAGCACAGAGCCTAGGCTTACAATTGGATCTTCACATTTTTACTAGGTTTTCCTGCATTACAACGGTGAACTGTTAAATGGAAATACTTTTTCACCTCAATTTGGGATTACACTGTGGAACTTATTGTCACAGATGTCATAAAAAACAGGAACTGAGTACAATTTACTGGGGAATTGGATGTATTTATAGATAACACAAAACTTCCGGAGAGGAGTTAAGGGTCAATCCTGGCACATTAACAAATTAATATAAACTGGCCATCAACAAGTTTAGCCTTTTAATTAGATGAAAGTTTTTAACCATCAGAGGACTAAAGGGGGTAAAAAAAAAACTTGTTTCAAGACTGAGCTTGATAAGTTTATGGAGGAAATTATAGGATAAATTTGCCTACAATGGCATGTGGCCCATCTATGATTGCTATTCGCAAATATTTCCACTAATCTGAGATTGGATGAGGAGGGTTTGGGGATATTATAGAGAATTATTTCCCGGGCTAGTGAGTCTAGCCCACATGCCCACTATAACTTGGAGTCTTTAAATCAAGGTTTGAGGACTTCAGTAACCCAGACAGCGGTTATGGACCTTCTTCAGGAGTGGATGGGTGAGGTTCTGTGTGCCTGCTAAGTGCAGGAGGACAGACTAAATGATTATGATTGTATGGTCTTAAAGTCTATGATTTTCTCCAGAATTATAGTAATTAATGCCAAAAAGTGTTTTGGAAAGGAAACTGAACTTCATGTATTAGGGTTTTAGCAAATCTGTAGCCAGAGATTATCCTACATCTATCTATTGGCATGTTCTTGCACCTTCTTCCAAAGTATTGGAGGCAGGTCACTGTGACCATATGTGTGATCCAGTCTGGCAACTCCTATGTTCCTCTTTAACTCAGTAATGAATGAATTAAAAATTAGAAATTAAAATAGCAGCATGAACATTCAGATGAATCTGTCCCTTCTCTGTAGAGCTCTGTGCACGTTGGTGATACTCTACTAATAACAAAAGCGCATTTTCTTAAAAGGGACAGTTAAGTATCATTGATCTGATATATGGTTTATTTTTGAAGTGTTGTAATCTGATTGGAAGGCCTGCTGGATCATAAACATATATATATATTATAAAACATTCTGTTCCTTTGCTAAAAAATAGTTATCACTTTTGTTGCACTCACAAAAAATGTGTGAGCTCCCTACTGTTTTGCTGACAGCAGTTTATCTGAAGATCTTTTCCCACCATTCTGTCTTCCCAAAATTTTTAAAGCTGCTGTTTTATATAAACATCACTCTACAGTATTTTTTCTTGTCTTTAGCAAAGGCAGCCAACCAAAAGGCAGACTCTTATTCCAGTACCTGAGCTGACATCTTTGATGATGCTGACACACAAGCAATGAAGTAAATGAAACAAAGCCACGGCGACTAGTTCTTCATAATAAACTCTGGGGATGGGCCCAAACCCCTACTCTCATAATTGGGATAACCATGAATTTTGTAAATATTTAGATCTGCAACCATAAATTTTAAGGCTCCACAATAGATTTTATGAACCCAAGGTAAAACATTAATATTCATGACATGAAAAGAGGCAAAACGAATTGAGAAATAAATATATTTCAAAGAGTTTTCAAAACAATGAAGAGATCTGCTAAAAACTTTTCTAAAGTACTTGAAAGTATCACCTCAATTATTCAAAATTATGAGCTCAATTCTGTTACTCATACTCACTTTGAGTAATATCTTATTGCACAAGTTGTATCAATGATATCAAAGGCACAATTAGAGGATTAAGGCTCTACTGAGTAGACCTAAATCAATCCATAAAAGGAGAAGTGTTTATGGTCAGGACATAGAATGGCAAAGTCATTTTGATTTTAGAGGGCTCCTTTTAAAAAAGAAGTATTTCCAAAAATGCGTCATTAAAATTCAAGGAAAATCTTTTATCCCACAATAGATTATAGTGGAAGACACTGTTTATTTCTTCAAAAGGAAGAGAATGCAAGTCCTGATGTCTCGTCATGTAGGAAGCACTTAAAATATCCAAGACAAACTCTGAAAGAAACTTTCAAGCACTGAGATTTGCCAATCCCATTTGAATTTTTCTTGAGGAAAGTGCTATTTTATTAACACCCTCCCTCCTACCAAGAGTGGATAAAAATGGCCTCAGTATTCTCATGGGAAAAATGAGCATTCCCTCAAAGCCTTGGAAGATACAGCAAAAAAAAACCAAACCTCTGCTTCTTGCCAAGAATAAAATTGAGAAAGTCTGAAATGTTTAGAGCTTCTGATTAAACCTTCAGTGATATGTTTCTCTTAGACAAAGCATTTGTCATAAGTAGCATGTCTGCTAGAGTATGATTTATGCCACTGGACTGAAATTGGCTGAATAATTTATGCTGTTTATTGTTCAGTAAAGATTGTTTAAAAAAATAGAACAAGCTGTGTAAAAATAGGAATAAGGAAAAAATATATTATGGAATGTTGGTAGTCTTAAGGAAGAAGTTAATTTTTCCATTTTAAAAGTTAATGAAAAGACTCTGAGGGGAAAGCACATCTTACGTAGGGGGACAATTCTAATAGGTGAACATTGTCAGCATTTTCAATGAAACCAATTGGCTAAGAAAAGCTGCCAAATAGGTGTGAAATGAGGTGAAATTACTAGGGAAACACTTTCTTTTTAAGGTACTTTGCTTTGTTCCTTGCAGCGCCTTGCAGCAAAAAATTTAATTTAAATGCTGAAAAAGGAATGCTGCAATATTGATTTAAATTTGCTTTAAAAAGTCTTGGAATCTATTTCCTCTTGCAGAATATAAGTACATAGTGTATTTATATGGGTGAAGAAATGCGGGTGTGAATAGATATATATATATAAAATATACCTTCAGCTTTTCTATTGTTTATGAGTAAATCATAGTTTGTTAGAACATACTACTATATGTATTAGCATAAAACACATAACTCGAATTGTCAGTTTATAAAATTTTCAGAATGTATGATTATGGTTCTGCTCTTATGGTAAATTTTTATACAGCTTATATGATTTATCTTATGCATTGAAACACTGGCTTGATATTAACTCATTTTTTCCCTTTTTTAACATATACATTTAGCACTCAGAACCAATTGCTGAGGTAGAGTTAAGGACAAAAGGAAGGATGGATGGATGGATGGATGGATATAGAGACAAATACATGTGGCTCAATTCAGCTGAAACTATTTCACAGATAACTTATGGTATGCTGTAACTAAAAATATTTGAAATGTTTACAGGCTGCAATATATATATGTTTGACATATTAAAGCAGACTCCTATCAGCTGCTTAGTAACCATTCCAGTGAAAGACCTTAAAAGAAATCAAGCAAAATCACTGCCACTACTCTGCTGTGCTGTTTCTAATTTGAAGGCAAATTCATCTCTGACATTCAGCAGATTCTGTGCAGGTGGAAGCATGCCCCTCACTGTTTCTCTCTCTGCCAGTCAAATTATGTCATCAGTGAAGGATCACTGGTTTTTAATGATATGGTGGCCTCCATACTGAGAAGCAGGTCCTAGCAGAGCAATATGCATAGCCAATAAAATGGCTGTCACCAAATTACAATTGACACTTAACATCAGTAAATCTGCAGTGTAATTCCTTGTGACAGTTGTGTAGGTATATTAGAAGAAAATAATTTACTTCAAACCCAGCATGTAAGACACATTTTCCTGAGTGTAATTCATGTCACATTTATAGTAGCCAAAACAAGTCGTTTCGAGGCAACCTTCATCTCAGAAAGTGATCATAGACACTAACACGTTCATTGAAGTATGATTATTTATGCATGCAATAAAGAAAACTAGAGAACAGTTGTTCATTGTAGGTTTTAATTGTTATTGGGTGTTTTAATTGTTATTTGGGTTTTTAATGAATATTAGCCTTTTTTGCTTTAAGGAGTGAGAAAACTATAAATACAAAACAACATTTTAAATGGCAAACTGGCATCAGCTAAAAACATCTCAATTTTTTTCCAAACCAGGAGCCACATCTCTTGAGGGTAATTCCCTATTCCGCCCCACTCCCTAATCCACCACTGAATATGATTTGATTATTTTTTTTATTTTTGCATGGTCCTGCATGTATTACAGCATTAGCATCCAGATGTATATTCAACTTTGGAAATACTAGTAAACACAAGGAGTGTCAATGGCAGTGCCAGCTTCCATATTTCTTTCCTCTTGATATAATAATGTTGTCAACTGAAAGGTTTGAGAGGCAAAAACACTTTCTTCTGGATTACTTATTTTGATACATTCCTGTGGAGCAGTTCTGCAGAAAGCACCTTCTCTGGCCTTATAAGCATATATAAATGTGACAGAGTTAAAGGTCTCCACTCTTCAAATGAAGTGGTTTGAATGTCTGGTGAAATGGGACTGCAAAAAATTCATTCCAACTTTGTCTCTAGGCAGTTCACCTTTGGCCCAGTGATGATATGAGTCTTTCGGCTGATGGGAAAGATATAATAAGTCAGGTCAGGGAGTCTTTAGAAGGCAGAGGCCTATTTGTTAGCAGAATGAAGCAGGTGTAGTATTCTGTGCTAGATTAGCTCATCCCAGCATGATAATTACCTTACAGGAAGCCCTCAAGGTTACACATCAAACACATGAGCTAGAGAGCCAATCCTACAAATAGCCACATGTACAGTAAAGCAGGCTTAATGTAAAAACCCTAAATTTAAAAACACAGATCACTAGGTGACAATTTTCCCGTTCTATTACACTCTTATTTTAAAAAATCTCCCACAACTGCAAATTCATTAGAGAACTAGGATGATGTTATTGCTCTTCTACATGAAAATGAGTAGCCGTTGTACTTATTTCACAAATCGTGTTTTCCTCTTGTTTTGTCTTTCTACTTACAAGCCAGTAAATAAGAAAACAGAATTAGTTGCCACTACAAGGGTGTCTGTCTGCCCTGTCGCCTCACTTACAAACATTACGATTGTCCATGAAAATTGCGTGTGTTTGGTAAGTAGCTCAAAGAAACCACAAATGCAGCTGATGGGTTATTTTTTAAAGAGCCATCGGTGCATGCGGGTTGTCACACTTTTCATGACTGCTCATGACAATGCAAAGGGTCATTGTCATAGTAAGTCGGGTGGCTGGAGTGCTCTGTCTTCAGAAGGACCTCAGTGTCCGTGAACACAAACAGAATTCCAACTCTGTTTAGCTCCAGCTGTGAATCCTAGTGAGTGCACCAGGTTAGCACAGGTAACCTAGAAAGTTTCCTCAGTTCCAGTGCACCGTGAGCATTTTAATGACAAAATAGGATTGGTGAGATTTTGGCAGGGCTCTGTGGCTGTCACTGTAGGCTGCAATGAATATGAATCTGTATAAGAGCATTTCTCTTTAGAGCTGTTGCTCCCTGAGCACCTTTTGTGATAGCATAAGATTAGTTACATTTTAGCAGGGCTCCTTTAGTATGCAGCATCCAGTGGCTGCCATTGTAGACAGCCAGGTATAGGAATCCATGTGTTAAAATAATAGTCAGGATGAATGTTTAAAAACTAGAACCAGAGTGGGAAACAATGCAGGATTCAGTTGTTGGATTTTCACTGTCTAGCCAGGCAGAGCAATTTTCAGGCAACACTTCCATTTCCCAACCATCCTTGGAAAGGTACAACTTCACCGTGCCTGAAAAGGATTTGAAATGACAATTTTTAGAATGAATTCTGGGAGAATTTTCTTTGCATTTTAGGAGATCATGGAAACATGCACAATTCTGAAATGACGATACCTACATTGAGGTAAAGGAGAAAGGGAGCTGGTGCCAGGACATTCCCATTAAGGGGTCCTCCATTGTGGAATTCACTCCTCTGCCCTATTCCACTAGAATCCAGAGCTGGTAATCTTTAAGACATGCTTCCTGGACCATCTTTTCTCTCACGCGTTTGTTGGGAGATGTTTATCTTTTGCTATCTTTGTATAGATAATAGCAGTACCCTGAATTTAAGATTTTAGTGTCATATTAAATTACATCAAGGTCTAGAATATGGATGGACATCAATTTGTGGGCTTCTTTTATCATTCAGATAATCAAATATTGACTAAATAACCTGCCTTCCAGAACTGTAATTCCTAGTGAAGCTACTATTAAAAATATTAATTTCCAAGTATCCAAGTCATACAAAGTAAACATGTTTCTTTTTTTTTTTTTTTGGTCTGAATATAGTTTCAGTCTTTGCTCACACAGAATAAGCTGGATCTAGATTTAGAAAGTGGGTAAGTACACCAAGTACACTATTCCTTGGCAGGGGTTGGCTGTGTCATAACGGAGACCAAACTCCATTATGGGACAGTTATGGAGTGTCCTTACTGCTCAGAGGTTGTTTGTTCACACACCTTCACTGTGAATGCAGGGATGATGTGGAATAGGAAATGGGACAATAGGGAGGCAGAAAGAATGGGTAAAACGCCAATGTAATGCTTCTGAGACCTCTTGCCATTTGGGAGATCCAGCTTTCATAGAATAAGACCTAAGCACCCACTATAATGCTTAGAAGTTGGAACTTTGCACTGTAAAGACAGAAAAAGAAACACCAGACCCAAGAGACTGTCTCCAGAAAGACATATGGAAACTAACTATTTATTAGCTGATAATGAAGACGGGTTTAATATTTGGCAATGATTGGAGCCTGGCCTAAATCCTTGACAAACTTGTTACAAAGTTCCAAAATCACTGTTTTGAAAATACATATTAGCGTTTTATTTATGTAGGTTTGCACTTAGCTTGGCAAATACATGCAAACTAATGAAGTAGCTTAACTGACAGCAGGTGGAATCTAATCTCTCAGCCTTCCAGTGCTGCCAAATAGGGTCATATCATTTCTGCTTTCGAACCTCCGCTGATTTGTCACAGAACACATGGCCTATTACCTCATTATCTTTCTTTGCTGAGATTTATAATATTATCATAAGTGAGACTTTGAAGATTTCTGGTGTCAATAGTCTCTGTTTTGAAGAATGTTTATCATCCGCTGTCAGAAAGAGTCTGTGTGTGTGTGTGTGTGTGTGTGTGTGCGTGCGCGCGCACACACACACACGGCTCTCATTGCTTCTCCGCTCTACTTTCCCCATTTAAAAATCATTAACAATCTAAGGCTATCTACCTATTATATTTGTAAAACTATTTGTAAGCCCCTTCCCCATGCCCTAATACAACCATTCCCCCCACAATTAGTTTTCTAACCCAGCCAGTGCCTTGCCCCTGTTTTAAAAATAAATACATTCCAATCTGATATCCTTCATTGGACTTCCATGGAAACCAAAATTGCTTTAATACAAGCTTCTGAGGCCACATCAATACCTTACGCAAGTGTAAAATAGGAATGTAGAGGGGGCTGAGAGTTATAGCCTACCAATACTACAAAACATGCACCCCTGACTTTCACTTATATAGAAGCCATAGACAGTGGTTTGTCTGGGAGACAGCAGGGCAAACGGCTAAAGCATGGGACTGGGAGTAACAAGATTTGGGTTCTAATTCAGACTCTGAATTCTAATTCAGACTAATTCAGAATTAACTTGCTCTCTAGCCTAGAGCCCTATTAACTGTTCTGAGCTTCAATTTTCCCATCTCTAAAACTGAGATAGCAACACGTACCATTGTACAGCACTTTCAGATCTTCAGAAAAAAGAAAATATGTAAGTGAAAATATTATTATTTATTGCTTATTTATTACTATAGGCAAAATTCAGACTTACAAAAAACCAGCCTATTCCTGTTACACAAAGAAAGTTGTGCATTTTCTAATACAAAAAGCAATGACATTTGACAAGAAAAACAGAATAGAGATATTCTCCTTTCCCACAGTGAGCAAACTTGAAAAAGAATATAGTCCTGGGAAGATTTCATTGTATATGCCTAATCACTGTATGTGCCTACATGCCTTGTCTCACAGTCTGAATTCAGGAGGCCAAATTCTACTCACAGTTGCACTGGTGTAAACCTGGAGTAGCCACTCCACTGGACTTCAGTCACTCTCTATAATAACCAAGTAGGAATCCTTTATACCTGCTAAACCCAAACTAATTATATATCCATAAGTATATTATAATTTTTAGAGGGAAGATTACGACTGCCAAAAGTAACTTAAATGGTATATAGGCCAAATTCTACTCTCACTTACTATGAGGCAAATTGGAGTGGCTATCTGGGCCTAATGCCTTTTCAGTTTCAGTGTGCAAGTGAGTGCATATGTTTTAACATTCAGTTATGGGGTGCAATTTACTCCTCCGCTATACTAGACCTGTCTTCCTGGCCAATGTGTGAGAGTTGGGGGAAGGCTGAGACATAACCATTCCAGTTGTCTTTAAGGCATCAAAGGGCCAAAATGCTAAAATACAGAGACTACAGTTTTGCCTCGTTCTTTTGCAAGCCACTCAAAGAAGTGGGAGGTTCCTTGCACTCTACCTTTTGCCTCCACTGTGTACCCGCATTAAAGGCTAGGCAGAATCTGTTCCCAAAGAGGGCACTTGATGAAAGAATAATTTTAATTAATCTTTTAAAAAAAATTTTAGGTGTATTGGTAGTCTACAGTAAGAAGGCAATATACCACACAGATCCTAGCTGACCACACAATCACAATTATAAAAAACTGAATAAAAATAAAATAAATCTGGTAATCAAACACAGGAAACTATATCAATGTCAAACTAATAGTAATCAATAACAAAACTCTGAATTTGGGGGGTACAATTTGAAGTTTATATCACTACTTATTGTAACATTGCAACCTGAAACATCACAGCCCCAGGAGGGAATATAATTACCACTTCCTGCTCATTCAGATCACATCAATGGTATGAGGCCCAATGACCATCTCCTAGCTGATTAAGGTCTAAAACAACAGACCAATGTGACCATTATTATATTTCTAGTATACTGGGCATTATGAACTTTCCTAGGGAGACATCAGCCAATGGTTCTTAACTGAAACTACAGCATGAAGAAATGAATTCTGGTACCTGACAAGGCATGCAAGTATATGACTTAAACACATTGGGTGCATCTACACTTGTAAATTAAGTCGACTTAAGCTTGCTTAAGTCAACTTAATTTACTCTGCATCTACACTAAAGTCAACTTAAGCAAGCTGCTTAAGTCGACTTAAGGAAAATTAAGACAACTTTGTTAAACCTTGTTTTAAGTCGACTTTCTAAAGTCGACTTAAGCCAGTGTAGACCTGGAGTAGCCCTAGGTCGACTTAGGGCTCTCCAGGACTCCCCCACTGCCCTCCCTGCCAGGGGCAGTGGCACAGGGAGAGCCTGGCATGCCCCGCACAGGACAGGGCAGAGCCCTGCCCACCCTGCCCCTATGCCCTGCCAGGGTCCCTGTCCCCCTTTGCCCCATTGTACCTTGGTACAATGGGGCAAAAGCTGAGCCCCCTGGCACTTGGCAAGGGGTGCCCCTCCTGCCACCGTGTACCAGTCCAAGGTCCCCCAACCCCTACAAGTAGACCTAGGCTCCAGTGTGGACGCTCTAGGTCGACTTTGTAGGGTCCCCCCAAAGTCAACTTAAAATTTAAGTGTAGACATGCTAAGTCGACTTAAATTAACAAGTGTAGACATAGCCATTAATGGTAAGATATATCCATAATTATTAAATTAACAGGAGGAAAATGTGACAACACGTATCTGGGAATGCTTTCAAGTACCTAACTGGAAAATTCAGATGATGAGTATCCAAGAACCATTATTACAGACTAAATTAAATAGTTTTTATGCCATACGTCTTCATCACAGCCTAGTGAAAACTGTTGAGGAGCAGTGCAGCAAGAGAATGTGCATAGGCTTTGCATGCCTTTAAGATAATAAATATCAGATGAGCAATGTATCCCAATATTTGTCTAACATCCTTGTCCTCTCTCCAACCCATTAAGAAAAATAAAGTATTTGGTCAAAGTACAATCATATTTTCCTTCAGATGTTTCAGAATTTACTTTGCACAGCATGAGCATGAGGGCTAGGATATATCTAATACATAGCTGAATGTATCAGACAGTGAATCAGCCTTCTGTGACCTAATACAATACCGAATTATTTGATGATATGATACAAAATATGCAGACATCTATGGAGTTTCTGACTATTACACAATAGGAGCAAAGGGAGAGAGAGAAATATTTTCCAGTGCTAGTTTCCTCAGAAACCTAGGAATAATGTGCTGGAATAATGATTCTGTTGCATTATCTCTGGAAAATAAGGAGCTATAATTATTATTAATCATGTTGATTAAGTCGTTGCTAAGTGCTAGCCAAGAATGAGTACAAACACAGAGTAGCAGACAGTTCCTGCCCTGAAGAGCTTACAGGCTATACCAGGGGTGGGCAAACTTTTTGGCCTGAGGGGCCACATTGATGCCTAGATGGGCTGGAAGCGGGAAGGGACCACTAGGCTCCAGCTAGGACGCCGCTGGGCCCAAGCGGTGGGACAGGGGTGGCAGCCACTGAAACCAGGGCGCCACCACTGAGTTTACATGGAGGGCTAGGGCGCTGCGGCACTGCTGCTGTATGCCAGAAATATCATGACCAAATTTTATTCAGAACATCGTTGTTTCTCTAACAGCACCGCTATGTTAGCATCAAACTATCAACTGATAAAATTTGTACCTGCTTTAGTTACGTATTATCTAAATCTCTGTATCTATTACAGGTGATATTCACAGTAGTCTTATTTACAGAGGCCATACTGCTTCAAAATGACAGTCAGCCACAGAGTCGAAACAACCACCTCAGGCAGCAGGTTGTAGCATTCTAGAACCTTCTTACCACCAGGTCTATTTCTTGTGACAAATCTTTGGGGGATTTTTCACCAATCTGCATCACACAGAAGCTTGCAAATATCCTTGAATTATCTCTAAATTGTAAGGAAAGATTTCTGTACAGTAGATGCTTAGCATTGTCTCTTCAGTTAATGGAAGCTCCAGAAACACCAAAAGCAAAAGAATGCGTCATGTACCTACGTAGCTGCCTCGCTTTCACATTTTGCTTCCTCTTGTCGGAAGAGGCTATAGTGCCCAGGTGCTAGTCCAGAAAGCATTTAAGCATGTTCTTAACTTTGAGTATATAAGTACCGCTGCTTTGCTAGATTGGGGGCAGAATGGAGCTGTGGGAGCATATGAAGGATGAAAAATAAGGAATAATTTAAATCAGACATGTGGATTTGTGCCTTGATCTTTCTAAATGAAAAGTGTTATCCTCATTAGCTTATATAAAACAGATGATAAAATGCCCTCCTATATTGTAAAGGCCAGAACCCTCTTATATGCCATTATATGGACATATATTTGAACTATCAGAAGGTCACAGTAGTGGGTAAGGTAAGTACATATCCCTTGAGCTAATACAATACATAATATTTCATCTAAAATCTCTTCCTGTAACTCTCAGAAGCTCAGAATAGGGATCTAAGTTACTATGGCTCCAAAAACTGAATACGCTAAAGTTTTTTTTTTTTTTTAAGGGAAGATAAAGTAAGAGTACGGTATATCCCTGAGAGAAGCACATCTTTACAATCATATGTAAAAGTAGCCATACCAGTTCAAGAAAGATTTTTAAAGCAACTTCAGAGCATGTGAAATCAGGTAGCTAGGTGGTGGGGATAGAGATGAAATGGAAATATTTAAAATTCATTTCTTTTGGAGGTTTCTCGTAAAATTCAGGAAATTCTCAGACTTACTGTTTCAAAAAAATGAAGGTGAATGTTTTTTTTATCTAATCCAGATTTTGAAACCCAATTTTTTTCCCTATTTATTTCTCCAATAGTTTTATAATTGATTAGTTTTATTGCTCTCTTGCTAGTCTAGCTCTTCATTTCTATTGTGGATCTGATCTTTGAGTGACGCAGGTAGTGCCCCGAGTCTTTGATCTTTGACCTCTACTCACAGTCTGTTTTATGTAGAAAAGCCCCATGATTATTGCCATTACTTTCTTTAACCTACATTTTCACCTTGAAGTGTAAAGGGTCACAGTTAGGGCCTGGCTCTTATTACAGTCTTTAAGATGAAGCATATAGTATGAAAAGAATTCTGTTTTTATTTCTTTAGAATTATTGGCTTTCAAGCCTTTGAATTCCATGAAGATAATTACTATTTTGGCCCCTTTTTGTCTGATATTTGATGCTGCTGAGTAGAATAAATTACCTATCTAACAAGGAGGGTTAATTGGTAGTTGCAAGTCAGTATGCATGCTGTATGCTAACTCTATTATTTTTCTTAAACCTCCATGTGAACTATCGCCACATAGACTGTCTTATTGTTTTAACTCTTCCCCTAGAATTCAATGTGGTGATGACCATTTAATCTTTATTATTGTAAGCTGGACTGGCACTTAAAATATTTGTGAGTGCATGGGTGCGTGTATTAACACAGAGTTTACATATATTCTTGGTGTGTGTTGTGTATAGGAGAGAGAGGGAAAGAAATTTATCTAAATAGATATTTTCTTTGTTTTTCTTGTATCCAAGGGGCCTGCTTCTGGATCTTGTTTACTCCAGTTCTACACTTGGTGTAGTCTCCACTAATGTCAGTCAAATCACCTGTGACTTACTCTGGTGCAGGTGAGCTCAGAATAAGGCCCATGACAGTTAGCTCATCAAGGTCACCCCAGATCCCATTAAAACTTGAAGTTAGAGCTCTGCAAGTTTGAAAAAGCCATGTCCATATCAGGTTAATTGGATCCAATCCCAGGAAGCTTGCCAGAATTCAAACTGAGCACTGAAGTTTCCATAAAGTAGCTGTACCATCATGTCAGCTTCCTATAGACTTGTTTCATGAACTTCCTTTGAAATGAATATGCTTTTTTTTATTATTGTGAAATATGAGGAACTAAAAGTACTTCACAGAGGTAAAACATTACCAACTTTCAACTTCCACAGATAATTGTTTAATGTGAATGGAAGTTTTTTTAAGCATGTAAGTCCTGGCAAAATGAGCCCAAAGTAGTTTAGCAGTTGCTATGAAACATAACATATGTATATCAAAAATGGATTTTGGACACAGCCTAATGGTTGCACTATCAAAGTAATTTTCTAATATTTCAATATTTATAACAAGCAACTGTCATAAGGAGGTTAAGATCACCTGCACTGACTTTTATATTGCCCAAAATGAAAAATGTCTTGCACTTGGGTGTTCTAATATCCATGATATTATTATAACAGTTACACCGTTTAATATATAGGATTAGTCATCACTATACCCTATAATAGGTGGCTTCATCTTTGTTATGACATGATCTTTCCTACTGTTTATTGACCTTTCAATACAAGGGGGAGGGAACATTCCCACCCCCCCAAACCTTTAAGCAGCTACTGTAAAGCTGTGGTTTTATTCTCAGCTGGAATGTTTAGAAACCCGTAGAGCTAAATACCTTGGTGTACTGCTTAAACATCAACAACAGCCTTATGGGGCCTTACCCAAATTTAAACACATCTTTTTTTGTTGAGAATATTGCATTCTGCCACAATTCTGTAGGCTAACCCTGGGCTCACATTAAATATACCAGTCTCATTGAAGGTTATTGAATTGAACTGAGTTTCTTTTTGTTTTATTCTCTCTTTACTTCACCCCCAACTGGGACTGGGCAGCCTTTCTTCCAGTGGAGCGTGCTTTATAGTAGTCCAAAGAAGAGAAGGGGGACCTATTTCAGGGTAAGAAAACCAAAAGGTGCAGCTTAGGCCCATAATTAGTCTTGATCCTTAGAGTCTAAAATATTTTAACGCCAAGTTTCTGATTGCAGTGCAGCAAAGTGGATTTGGGAATGTAGAAAAGTAATTAGGTCTGTGCATTGAAGTGTGGAGAGCATTTAAAAGTGAATGGGTGGTTACTACATTCTTGGCAGGCTGTTTTTTATCTTTTCATGCTCCGTTGTTGTTAGAGGTGATGGGTTTATTGCAGCCTTAGCAATTTGGAGGTGGCTGTGTTTTTCTTAACCTAGCCTTTCACTTTCTGCCTTTAAGACAAATGCTTGTCGCAGAAGGAAGAATGAAAAAAATGTTAAATCATTTTTTAAAAATGTATAACTCTGAAATCCCCAAAATATTGTCTGCGGAAGCAGAGAAAGCAGGCGTAAATGTCAGCCCTAGAACAGGCCACTTACAAAGAATCCGCCTTTAATTAATGACTCACAGTGTATAGAACCAGCTGCAGATAATGGTCACCCCAAGGAGAAGAAATACAAAACATTTTATTCTCTGACTGGGTATGTTCACATAGTCATCTGGGCAAATCATCAGACAGAAGATGCTGGAATCATGATGCTACTTACAGCCTTTGTGGAGTGCCTTGATACAGAGGAAACAAAAACACAAATAATGTGATGTCCTGTAATAATTTGTAGATTACTGCAGTCTACATAACCACTGAATTTTTTTTAAAATTTACCATGAGTCATGTTTTTTTAATAGGCCTGACTCCAGGCTGTCATGTTCGCCAGTCAGATACTCATTGGTGCTAAGCTGAAGTCATAGAAACTTTCTGCTTAAAAAAAGAAAAAAAAGTGCTAGCAATGTGTGTGTTTCCCCCTACAGGAGAAATAAGTTCCCTAGCTCTATCTGGTTGCACTGCTTTAACTATAGACCACTACATTAAAAAAGCTGTGCTAGAAATAATGAAGAAAAAATACAAGAAGAGCACTTATTAGCTTGAGAAATCAACAGATGTCTTTCAATATTTTTAGAGCCCTGCAAATCGGCAGATATCTGCATTATATCTATGGATATCCCTATCCACAGATGCGATGGGAATATCCACAGACCATTTCTTGCTATGCAGATTTGATGTAGATGAACATATTTGTGTCCATGCAGAGCTCTACAGATGAGTAGAGCCCTGCAAATCCATGGATATCTGCATTATATCCGCAACCACAGATGTGATGCGGATATCCATGGACCATTTCTTGCGGATGCAGATTGGATGCAGATCCACATATTTGTATCCACGCAGGGCTCTAAGTATATGTAGAAGAAACCTAGTGAAGTATACAACAGAAATATGATAAATAACCTTGTGGTACTATAATTGTGTTATTTTATCAGAACTTTTCCTTTAACCACAAAATATTCTTTGGAAAGGATTATTCCATTTTGTATGAGGTGTTTTGGTATGTTCCAATGAAAAAGTATCTTTTTCTTTTTCAGGTCACCTTAAAACATTCATTCTATTTTGAGATTTACTGGATGGTAATTCTAGTAACAGGTTTGTCATATTTTCAGATATCCAGTTAAAAGAGATGAGGTGTATTTCTCTCTTGCTGCATGAGGCCTGTATTATTTTCATAGACCTTTTCTGTTAAGTATTTATTTAGGTGGTCTCTTGTGTGGAGATATGTATGGTAAAAAGGGATGTCTCATTCTTGCAGAATGTTCCTGCTACATCATATGCTGAAATTGCCCCTACAATAGATCTGCATTACAGTTAGAGATGAACAAAAGCTTGGGAGATGGGGTTCGATTTGATTTGATGTTTGCAAAATCTTGTTCACTGAGTTTGGCTTTGCAAATCCAAATCCAAATACAGGTATCATTCTTATCTGCTCCCATGTATAGTATCCAAACTGCTTTTGGCATCCAGGAGCCTCCAGATTTCAGGAGGCTTGAACAACAGCATTCTGTTATGCCTTCTTATCTGTTACTGTCACTGGTTAGATTAGCATTTGCTAGTATAACATCAGAATAGTGCTGGTGGTGAATATTCCTGGTTCCTTAAAACCATTTCTGTACCTCTGAAGTAAATGAATTACACATTATGCAGTAGCTGTCTAGCTCACAGAAAAAAAAGGTGTGTGGCCTCTTTAAGGGCTAGAGAACCAAAATGACTTGCAGTGGCAGGTTCAGACCAGATCAGCATGGGGATGCTACCCCTCCTCCCAGGTGACTGAAAGAGAAGGTGGGGGGACTATTTAGGTCCCCACTGGTGCAGAAAAACACCTCTTTACATGGACCAGGCAAAGCAGTCTGGAATTAGTTAAATACCAGGCTTTGGCATGACCTGCTGTGAGCATAGCCCTAGTCCTTTCTTTCTTGAGGGGCTAGGAAGGAATTTTTTCCTTGCTGCCAGATTGGCCAAGATGAGATGGTGGCTGGTACAGTAGGTTCAGCAGGGGTATAGTTGAGGTAATTGTGAAACAGGGGTTAGGCTTTGATGTTGCAACTCATTATGTAAGTGTGGGGCAGATGTCCAGTGCAGACACTCCATAGGGAAGGGTGATTAGATAAAATGGACTGAGAAAGGATATAAAGGAAGTATGGGGTACAGGGTTGGGTCTCCAACAACTGGTAGAGTCAGGAGTCAACCCCTCCTTCTTCATAACCCCCCATTACTCTTAAATGAAGGGGGGGGTGGCAGCGTCCCAGCAGCAGGTTGGCTGAGAACCAGGGTAAATAAAGGAGGAGGGCTGACAGCAGTTCCCCTCCCACTATATGTGAATGATTATGAAATTACCTGCACTGTACATTTTTGTCTGCCAGGTACTCCCAGGCATTCAGGTATAACCCCAGGAAGTGATCTGTGACCTTGAGAGACAGTATTTTCCTGATTCCTGCCTTTCTCCAGGGGAGAATAATCAGTGGTTGCCCTTGACCAACATGCTAGCTTTCATCCTTATTCTTGCCAGAATATTGGAGGAATAGAGCCAAGCTTTGTGTCTATCGCATCCTCCATGCCTCCCGCTCACCCAGTCCCTCTGACACCTGCTAATGGTAGTGACCCAGTGGAGCCTGCTCTCAATTCTATTCACACACATTGGCAATGCAAGCAGCGCACAAAAGGCAGTAGATGTAGGGGCTTATGCTGCTGTAGTCCATTGTGAATGCTTTAGGACAGGTCACACTGGCTGCGTCTACACTGGTAAATTAAGTCGACTTAAGTTTGGCTTAAGTCGATTTAATTTACCCTGTGTCTACACTACACTTTGCTTAAGTCAACTTAAGCAGCTTGCTTAAGTCGACTTAAGCAAAATAAAGTCGACTTAATGAAAATTAAGTCGACTTTATTAAACCACCTTTCTACTCGACCTAAAGCTTAATTCGACTTTTTTAAGTCGAATTAAGCCAGTGTAGCCCTGGCTACAGTGTAGCCCATTCCAGCTACAATGGTCCCAGGGAGTGACCTGATGAGCCATTAAGGACATAAGGAATACAAGCATTGTGTCCCTAATGGCTCATCAGTTTACTCCCTGGGCCCACTGTAGCTGGAAAATTCCTAAACATTAAGGACACAATGGTTTGACACACCCGCCTCTCTCAGCCATTTCAATAAATAAGTTAAAATATAGATAGAACACCATATTCCTAACTTCTAATTGAAATAGAATTCCTAGACATAAACTATATAATCATTCCCAGCAAATTACTACCTTTCTATTGATACCAAACAAGATATAGCTCCTATGGATTATAGCATTTATGAGATATCCATTGAAAATAATATCATAAATGCTTCCCTAAATCCAGACAGCATCACACACAGGGCTCTGCCCTGCCAGGGTCCCTGTCCCCCTTTGCCCCATTGCACACAAGGGGTGCCCCCCTGCCACCGTGGACCTGCCCAAGGTCCCCCTAGCCCCACAAAGTCGACCTAGAGCATCCAGTATGGACGCTCTAGGTCGACTTTGTAAGTTCCCCTTTAAGTCGACTTTAATTTTAAGTGTAGAGACATTAAGTCGACTTAACTAAGTCGACTTTAAGTTGACTTAGTTAAGTCGACTTAGTTAAAGTTGACTTAAAAGTGCAAGTGTAGACGTAGCCAATCTTGTCATTTTATTAGAAATGGAGAGAAAGGAGAATCCCAAATGTAAATTTTTCCTAATATTTGGAAGGTTTACAATCCAGACCCAGAGCTCAGTTTTAACATTTGCCTTTGGCTTTACCTCTATAAATCTGAACCCGATCCCAGATTCCAAACCCACTTATTTTGGAGGACTCAAACTATGGATCTGAATTTTTCAGTGGAAGCCTGTTTCATGCGTTACTAGGCAGCTTTATAGCATTTATATTTGGGTACAGTAAATTATTACAGAAAAATAGTATCTTTTATAATTTTAACAGAAAATTAAAAGGGTGGCTCATAAATAAAGCAATGTTAGTTTCTCTTTTATATGGCAATAAATATGTATTTTGATTTAACTGTATTATCCCATAGTCCACATTTATACATAAATACTAATTCCTAGCCAGCTGGTTTAAAATAAGGCTGTACAATATTTTATATATAGAAATTGTCTGAATTGTGACATCTGTTAAAAATCAGTGACATTAAATAAAATAGAAATTGAATTTTTAGGAATAGCAAACTAATTAATGGCTCCTTAGAAAATTGCATCTTTTTTTAATCTCAACAAGCACTAAGTTTAAAATAAATGAAACACTTATTAGCATATATAAACTGTAAACTGTTTGGGATGAAAAACTGGCTTTTTGAGGATTCCACATTATTTTAATTATTTTCCTCTGCAGAGAGCCAGATATGAATTGGATCCTGTATTCAGAAATGTTGAGCTTCATATGAATTGGACCCTGTATTCAGAAATGTCGAGGAGGGGGATTCATTTTCCAATGTATTCTTTTGTGGTCCTAAATATAAAATACAGATATAGAGGGTCAAAATAGCATAGGCACAAAACTTAGAAGAATCAAGATTTTCCTATAATTAAAAGCATGTTAAGGAATCTGCCAGGTAGAATGGTCCCAGGGAGTATCCTGATGAGCCATTAAGGACATAAAGAATACAAACATTGTGTCCTCAATGGCTCATCAGTTTACTCCCTGGGACCATATCACCTGGCAGATTCCTTAACATTAAGGAGACAATGGTTGTTCACACCCTCCCATCTAAGGCATTTGTCCAGAATGACACAAGTTAAAGTATGGATATAACATCAAATTCTTCACTTCTAATCGAAATAGAATTCCTAGACATAAACTATATAATCATTCCCAGCAAATTACTACCTTTCTATTGATACCAAACATGACATAGTTCCTATGGATTATAACATTGATGAGATATCCATAGAAAATAATATCATAAAAGCTTCCCTAAATCAAGACAGCATCACACACAGGGCTCTGCCTTGCCAGGGTCCCTGTACCCCTTTGCCACATTGTACACAGGGGGTGCCCCCCCCGCCACCGTGGACCTGCCCAAGGTCCCCCTAGCCCCACAAAGTCATAGAATCATGGAATCATAGAATAGAATCATAGAATAATAGGGTTGGAAGGGATCTCACAAGGTCATCTAGTCCAACCCCCTGGTAAAGAGCAGGACCACTCCCCCATAATCACCCCAGCCAGGGTTTTGTCTAACGGAGCCTTAAAAATCTCCAAAAATGGAAAATCTACCACCTCCCTAGGCAGCCCATTCCAATGCTTCACCAACCTCCTAGTGAGAAAGTTTTTCCTAATATCCAACCTTGACCTCCCCAGCTTTAATTTGAAACCATTGCTCCTTGTTCTGTCCTCTGTTACCCTCGAGAACAGCCTAGCTCCCTCCTCTTTGGAGCAACCCTTCAAGTAGTTGAAGGTTGCTATCAAATCTCCCCTCAGTCTTCTCTTCTGTAGACTAAATAAGCCTAGTTCCTTCAGTCTCTCCTCATAAGTCATGTGCCCCAGCCCCCTAATCATTTTTGTTGCCCTTCACTGGACTCTTTCTAATTTGTCCACATCCTTTCTGTAGTGGGGAGCCCAAAACTGGACACACTATTCCAGATGCAACCTGACCAGTGTCGAATAGAGGGGAATTATCACATCCCTCGATCTGCTGGCAATACTCCTACTGATGCAGCCTAATATGCCATTGGCCTTTTTGGCAACAAGGGCACACTGTTGGCTCATATTCATCTTCCCGTCCACCATAACCCCCAGGTCCTTTTCTACAGCGCTGCTACTTAGCCGATCGGTCCCCAGCCTGTAGCAGTGCATGGGATTTTTCCGTCCTAAGTGCAGGACTTTGCACTTGTCTTTGTTGAACCTCATGAGGTTTCTTTCAGCCCAGTGTTCCAATTTGTCCAAGTCTCCCTGGATCCTGTCCCTGCCCTTCAGAGTATCTACCATTCCTCCCAACTTGGTGTCATCCGCAAACTTACTAAGCACACAGTCTATTCCATCATCAAGATCATTAATGAAGATGTTGAATAGAACCGGCCCCAGAACCGAGCCCTGGGGCACTCCACTCGTTACCGGTTGCCAACCAGACATCGAGCCATTGATTCCTACCTGCTGAGCCCGTTGATCTAACCAGTTTTCGATCCACCTTACGGTCCACTCATCCAACCCATACTTCCTTAACTTGCCGACGAGAATGCTGTGGGAAACCGTATCAAAAGCCTTGCTAAAGTCAAGGTATACCACGTCAACGGCTCTTCCCACATCCACAAATCCAGTCATCTCATCATAGAAGGAAATCAGGTTGGTCAGGCACAATTTGCCCTTGGTGAATCCATGTTGACTGTTCCTGATCACTCTATTTTCCTCCAAGTGTTTCAGGATGGATTCCTTGAGGACCTGCTCCATGATTTTCCCAGGGATTGAGGTGAGGCTGGCCGGTCTGTAGTTCCCCGGATCCTCCTTTTTCCCTTTCTTAAAGATAGGTACTATATTTGCCTTTTTCCAGTCCTCCGGGACCACCCCCTTCGCCACGAGTTCTCAAAGATAATGGCCAGCGGCTCTGCAATCACTTCCGCCAACTCCCTCAGCACCCTTGGATGCAGTTCATCCGGCCCCATGGACTTGTGCACATCCAATTTCATCAAGTGTTCCCTAACCTGACTTTCCATCACCGAGGGCCGCTCTTCTCTCCATTCCGCGTTACCCCGTGTAGTAGCCTGGGAGCTGGCCCTCCCTGTGAAGACTGAAGTAAAAAAAGCATTGAGTACTTCAGCCTTTTCCGCATCATCCTCCACGAGGATGACTGTCTCATTCAGTGTGGATGCTCTAGGTCGACTTTGTAAGTTCCCCTTTAAGTCGACTTTAATTTTAAGTGTAGACATACTAAGTCTACTTAACTAAATCGACTTTAAGTCGACTTAGTTAAGTTGACTTAGTTACAGTCGACTTAAAAGTGCAAGTGTAGACATAGCCTATAAATGTTTCAAAATGACAAACAAATAGAGTATTTTCAAATATAGCTGGACAGAATGTAGTTGACTTTTTAACAAAATAAATAGTGCACTTTAAACCTGACAAATTCAAAGATTTGTAACTCCTTTTTGCCTTTTAAATACTGATTAAACATTGAACACAGAGGGGTTTTTTTTAGAATGAATGAACATTAGATTTAACTTTAGAATCCAGATCTGCTTACTGAAATTACTTGATTGTAAAAATAGCACATCTCGTTCTCTTTCTCTCCCTTCAATACTTTGTCAAATACGGCTTTGTTCTATCTTTCTCACTATCTAATCCATTAGTGTATATGAATGCTGGAATGACGTAGTAGTCGGGGGACCCCAAGGAGCAGTTACTGGGACATGTGCTTACACAAATGGAGTATCTTTAGCTAGGCCCAATGGCAGAAAAGAAGGCCTGTGATTGTGAAGTAGCCCAAGGCAAAGCTGGAGT
Source organism: Pelusios castaneus (assembly GCA_007922175.1). Classification (NCBI taxonomy): domain Eukaryota; kingdom Metazoa; phylum Chordata; order Testudines; family Pelomedusidae; genus Pelusios; species Pelusios castaneus. Next base: position 9,093,220 of record ML685830.1, read on the forward strand.
AAAGTTTCAGATAAACAGATTTAACCACCTCCTATTTACTCCTAAAGCAAGAAGAAGAAAAAAAAAAAGCAATTTTGTGGATTTTCTATTTTTCTTTTAATCTTCACAAGTGATCTCACTAAGTGGAAAGATTAAAAAAACACAAGGTTATACAGAGAGGAGCCTTTCATGTATGTTATGCCCCAGGAGTGTAATACAAAATGTTTTGTGGAGCAAGCCCTTCAGATTTGGATTTCACTATGAAGGCTGTGTGTGCATACTTTATCAAGGGTTTTAAACTTCCCATTTCAAAAGAAAATTATTTAAAGCCTGTGGATACAACAACATGCTAGCCTAAGGTTTAAAGAACTGCCATTCCACATCAGTAGATGGAGCTTTGGCCTTTGGTTAAAGATGGACTTGTAAATAACCTATTCTCCAATTATTATGTTTTTAAATTGTTTCTGTGAGTTTTATGTTCATTTCCATAAGGGATGTTCAGATAGGGTGCCCACTTTCTAAGAAGCCTCCATCAGGACATTTACTGACAGTAAACACCTTGGGTTTTCAGTTTTGAGAAGTTGTCTTGAGGCAATGGGTGACGTGATCCCTTAATCCATTTTGGAAAACTATACTCAGCTAACACACCATTTATTTTATGTATTCTTTCTGCTAGATTTACTTTTATGTGGATTTCTTTTGTTCAGATCCCCTGCCTTACTATGACAGAAACCGGTTAAGTTTTGATCAGTATAAAATCAGGATATATTGAATTCTCTCACATTTGAAAAATGGTAGCTGTTTAAATCGAATATATGATTCATTCACAGCTGGTTTAGGATTTTATTGGACCTTGGGCAGGCAGTGTCACTATTCTGAGGACTGAGAAGAATGTATGTCTGCCAATCTCATTAAAACACTGTGTTTTTGCAATCTCTCTCACTACAAATCAGGATAACACTTCCAAGATTTAATAAGAGGGAGTGTCTGCTGAATCAACTGATTATTAAAAATATTTTCCTGAGGTTTCATAATTATGTGACCGTTTCAAACTGAATGCATGTGAATGATGATGGGCTTTAATAAATAAGTCCAGGTAAGTAAAGACAGCATACAGGGACTGCCTTATTAAATTTTAATTAAATGCAGATTTAAGAACCTTCTTGTAAAGTGTGACCAAAATCAGCACTATAGAATGTAGTACAAACAGAGACACAAGTAAAAAGCAAAACTTTACTTCTGAACATATTCTTAAATACTGGGCTCACTCTCTTTATAATGGTAGGACAAATTTTGTTCCCAATTATTTAGGCAGCATTTAGTCCAAGGTGTACATAAATCAGGCAACCTAACACCTCCTCATAACAGAAGAAGCCCATGTGGTATGATCAGTACCTAAATGAGTTCCCGAGATTGCACCAAGGTTAGTCTTATCCGCATTCAGCATCAGCACCTTAGAATGAAAGGGGGAAAACCCACCAAACCATGAGAAGAAAATGAGTACAGTGAAGGAGGGGAAAGGATTTTTTAATTGAGCTGAGGCTTTTCTGTTGGTCTGTCAATCTCCCTCCCTCACTTACAAAACAGATCCTTATCCCAATACATTGAAATAATGTAGTCAATTCCTATTAATTTCAACAGGAGCTGCACCCAGGAAAGAAGTGTAAACCACTAAAACAAGTAATTAGCATGAAGTGTTCCGCGGTTGGATCAGGGACAATCTAGTAGTTGTGTCTATCTGTCCACACAATTGTTTCAGCTTGTATTTGCTAGTTATTGTGTAAGAAGCAATTTAAAGTGATTGTGTGTGCACGCGCGCGCACGTGTGCACGCACAGCAAAAATTTCCATCACACTTCATTTACTGAAAGAGACAGAGAAATACTGATGATGGGTAAAATTCACATAAGGTTGGGATAGGCCTCCCAGTATAAAAGAATCATACTGGTATATGAGGAGGAGATTGCTATGAATAATGTGCATGGGGATACTCTATAATGTCTCCACATGATGCTGTGTTGTTTTGTGCTAGATCCACATTGAATGCTGTTAATGCTTTCTATTTCCAGGTGAGTGGAGATGTGGCAAAAGAACCTCTTTCATTATCTTTTAGCATTTCTGCTCCTAGTCTTAGCCAAGAAGTTGAAATTTGTGTAAAAAACTGAAATTAAACTGTTTCAAAATTCTGCAGGGTTTGGATTTGGACTAGATGAAGATGATCTGGTTCTAATTTTTCCTATTTAGTTCCCCCGTGCTTAAAGGTTAACCTGACGTGGTAGCTGGAAAAACAAGGAGAACTTGGTTTATGAAAATATATTTTAGTGATCTGTGTCTTCCTGGGATAGAAGTACAGTATTAGTTCTGCACTCAAGATATAGTCTGAACTATGTTGCTAAGTGTATTCTTCTTTTCACAAAATAATTAGCAAATTCAATGTTCATGAAAAGTGGTACATTGATAACTGTAATGGCTAAAATATTCTAGATAGGTGCAACAAAGGCAGTAACAGTTCAAGTGTCCCCATGTACCAGTGTACCTCAATTCTGTCCTTTATGGATCACTTCTACTGCACTAAGCTGAGGGGAAATTGAACTAAAAAGGAAATTCTGCATCCACTCTATCCCCTTCCCCTTTGCATAAGATGCCAATGAGGAAAACAGTTCTGCTGGTGTGGGGGTTTTATGTGGATACCTACAGAATGAACTGTTCTAAGGCAACCAGTTGATTTCACACAATCACCAAACATCCACTGTGTGATTACAACTTCCAATAACTAGCTCAAGTACTTGGGCACCTTCTAATAACTATTTTAGGTATTTAGGCCTCTAAAGCCTTGTTTACACTAGAAAGTTTTGTCACAAAAAGTCTACTTTTGGTGACAAAACAAGCCCTGCATACACACTAGAATGCCCATTTTATCCGCAAAACTGCTTCCTATGCCGCTGGGGACCCGGGAGCCCCAGGGCTCCTTCCTATGCTGCAGGGACTCCCAGTCCCTGACAACATAGGAAGCAGCTGCCAAGCCCCCAGGTCCCGGTGGCTGCAGGGCTGCTGAGGGCTCCCTGCTCTCCCATGCTGCCTCTTTTATCAGTGGAAGCGGTCCTAGTGAGGACACATTCCACCGACAAAAGGATGGCTGTGTGTACACTACCCACCACTATAATTATAGCGGTGATTGTCAAACTCTGTAGGGTAGACGTAGCCTGAGTCCCATTGCAGATCTGAGCCAAAATAACTTCTGAAATTCTTATCCTAAGAAACTAATAATTACTTTCCCATAATAGTAATAGTCTAGAACTTGACAACTATTTACAGTCAATTGAAGCTCCTGAATGTGCTTCTCTTTTGAAAAATCAATTTATTTATTTATTTTATCTATTTAGTTAGTTAGTTTTGCAAATCTCGGTCAATGCACTTTAACCAGACCATGCAGCCAATTTTAATGAAATGTATTTCTCTTCCTTCTAACACTTGATATCAAAGACAGAGCAGCATTACAGGAGAAAGTGAAGCTATCCCATATTCCGAGCTTCAGAATCCATGTTCAGAATATAGCTATTGACTTAATGGAGTTGCCACAGTAAAATGGAACTGGTGTATGAAATGAAAAACCAATGCAACCACATGTACAGAGAAAAAATGACAACACTGTTCTTTTTGCAGTAATATTCAGCTGGGAAACAAACCAAAAGTCATATCAACACCAGGAAATAAACAGTCTACCTATAAATATATATATATATATATATATATATATATATATATATATAATTCCTTTTTCAGGCCAGCCAACAAGCTACAACATTTTGGAGACAGAGAAAGTCTTTCCTCAGTGCACAAATGACTTTTGAAAAACTCTTTAATTAAAATATAAAATTAATTAAATCCTAACAATTGCTTTTACTATGACTAGATTGTGAGCAGGGTTTTTAAATCTTGTTCTTCTTATACCCAGTATCACAAAGGAGCTCTCATCTGACATGGGGATGGTACTGGAAAATTATAGAGACAGAAAATGAAGCAGAAAATGATCTTCTGAAATAATAGGTCACTATGTTCTTCATAACCATGCAATTGCCTCCTCTCCAGAAAAAGCTCTTTGGCCAGAGGTCAATAGGGAAGGATAGACTGCAGTAAGCCATCCAATGACAGATGTAGATAGGGTTTCATGATTGGAACTCCACCACTCCCAGAACAATGTAAGAGGTTTAAGGGATAGAATGAGGTCCTTTTATTTCTCCCTGCTCCAGTGCCATGGCATATGATTCATGTATTTGCAGTCACCATTTCAAGCCTGCCCCAGTCAAGCTGCAGTGACCAATTTTCACATGAGAAGGGAATTGTCATTCAGGAGACAAGGAGCTGACAGGCAGAGCCAGATCTCATACTCCCAGGCATCATCTGTGCCAGTAAAGTCAGATGATGGGCACAATCCACCACTGAGAGAGGCAGAAAGCCTGAACACCACAGCAGGACACAACAGACGCATTTCCAACTGCATTGTCCTCTGAAGAGGAAACAAAGTATTGGACTTTAGGTCTGATCCTCAACTGCATTGTACCTTCTGTCATTTCTTCACAAATCATAGTACCAGTGTCTTTCACCTACTTACTGCGAGGATACAATGCCAAGTAATGGAGAATCAGCCCCATCAAGAGATGCTGATGGGTGTAAAAGGGCCACCAGCGTTTAGAAATATAGTCTCAGATGCAAGGTGCAGTATCCTGTCTCTGACCATGACCAGTATCAGATGCTTCAAAGGAAGGTTCATGAACCCCACAGGAGGTAAGCATAGGGTACTCTTCCTCCATTCAGATCTCATCCTGACCTCCAACAGTCGGAGACTGACCTCAACCCTAAAGCATAAGGCTTGATAGTCCTTCCAAAAATTTATTACCATTATTTTATAATACTGGATAATCTTGATATCCATATAAATGCTCAGTCCCTTTTTAAGTCTTAATTTCTTGTCCTCCAGGATTCTCTGGGCTAGTGAGTTCCAACTGCTGGATCACACATTGCATGAAAAAGTATTTCTATTTATCAGTTTGTAATTTCCCATCTTTTAATTCAATTGAATGTCTCCTTTTTCTTGTGTTTTGAGACAGGAATAATAGAAGTTTCTGATCTACCTTCTCTAGATGATTCATTATTTTATATACTTTTATCATGTCCCATCTTATTCATCTCCTTTCTAAAGTATACAACCCCAGGCTTTTCAATCTCTTCTCATAAGACTGTTTCTAAGCCCTCGATCATTCCCATCACTCTTCTATGAATCCTTTCTAGATATATCTATTTTTTAAATGAGATGACCAGTACCAAACATACTTTCAGGACAGAGACAACTGTGCCCTGGATTAGGAGTTCTGTTACCTAGCAGTGTGTTATTATTACTGTTGAATGAAATTGTGGCCTGTTATTTCCAATCAGTCATTTTTATCTCCCTTTTTGTGGTGTGCTGTAGGCAAACCTTTTAAGGCTGCCTCAGCATTTCATTTTTACAATACCAATTCTAAATCATTGAAGGTGGTGTTCTAGTACACAACTGTGTGTTGTAATAATAATTTTTTAAAAAACCTTCTACAAATGGATGGAAACTTCTAAAATGTATGAGAATAATAATTTGTCTCCATGTGTGTAACTAATCAGTAACTAATGTGACAAACTATAGTATTCTTGAAGGAAAATACAGATAATAATGAGGGCTACATTATTCCCTCCATATTCAACAAGTCACTAAGGTATTTTGTTCTTTTAAACTCATTCTGGTCTGTATAACAAATTTAATTCTTCCCTTTCATATTGATGAGGTTTACTTAAACGTCAATATAGTCATCAACACATTTAACTGAATACAATAGACTGCAGAAAGAATGGTTTGACCATATAGCTTTGTGAATTATTTCTGAATTATTCAGTTTCGTATTTCTTACCCTTTGATGTATTTGTGCAATTTAATACTGTTTATGAAGTATTATGCTGTTGATTTAAAATCTTGGATCGCATGTTTTACCAACATAAAATTATATTGTTAATCATTGATATTGATTAAATTCCAGGCACCTACAAATTGCAATAGTGTGTGTGTGTGTGTGTGTGTGTGTGTGTGTGTGTGTGTGTGTGTG
>ML685830.1:9099335-9133081 GCA_007922175.1 Pelusios castaneus
TGTGTGTGTGTGTGTGTGTGTGTGTGTGTGTGTGTGTGTGTGTGTGTAACTGAGTGTGTTGAGGTTGGAGGGCTACATGTAAAATCGTAAAATTAAAATTAAGATCAAATTCACTAGGGTTTATATTACTTTAAACTTCAGAATTCATATGTATGAACACTGAATTGAACATTCCTGCTTTTTATGTTGTATCGAATTGTATTTTAAATTATACAATTAAATGCTGAAAGCAGAAATCTTGTCAGTTACAATGTCACTGAATCAAATGCTGTAAAGATGAAGTAGCCCTCCTGTTATTTCTGTCAAAGCCTTCTAGCTATACTTCACAATTGGTGCATTTATTTGTTCCTCTATTTCTATTTTGCTAAATAAAATGTTGAAACAATAGCATATGCTGTGAAACACAGACTGTAAATATAAGCATTGAGCTTAGGCAGAGATTGAACATAGGAGACAGGCCTCTTGGAATTTTCCCCATTTTGGCAAAAAAAAAATACTTTCTGATATATAAAACTAGAAAGGAAAAAGCGAATGTGTATTGTACATCTAAAAAATCAAAACTGGTACTGTTTGGCCTATAGGCTATACAGTACAGTGTACAACATAAGATAGACTCAAACTTGCATTTATTACATGTCCAATATTCTCATGGAAGTCGTAGGGAGTTTCTCATGCCCTTCTTGGTTTTTCATATGTCCCTTTTCATCCTAGAGATACAACCTTCCATCAATTATGTTTCTGCTAAATATTATTTTGAATGTATGCATAGGTAGCAGTGTGCAGAACAAAAGATCTTAAGATACTGTGTCGTCAAACACAATACAATGTGCTATATATACATCTATATCTAGTTACAAAGTGTTCTTTTAGAAAATGCTCTAAACAATTATACTTCATTTCATGAAATGAAAATAGTATTCTCTATTTGGTTGCTATGAGAAAAAGAGCTGCTCTCTAGAAGAACATGAACAAATATCTTCCCTCTGAACTGATTACACTTAAACTTTATTTTCAAGATATAGATTCATAGACTCAAAGGTCAGAAGGGACCAGTACGATCATCTAGTCTGACCTCCTGCACACCGCAGGCCATAAAACCTCACCCACCCACTCCTGCAATAAGCCTCCAACCTATGACTGAGTTATTCAAGTCCTCAAATCATGATTTAAAGACTTTAAGATACAGAGAATCCACCAGCAAGTGAGCCATTCCCAATGCTACAGAAGAAGGTGAAAAACGCCCAGAGACCTAGCCAATCTGCCCTGGGGGAAAACTCCTTCCCGACCCCAAATATGGCAATCAGTTAAACCCTAAGCATGTGGGCAAGTCTCACCAGCCAGTCACCAAGAAAGAATTCTCTCTAATAACTCAGGCTATGTCTACACTTGAAAATTTAGGTCGACTTAGTGATTCTACACCTAAATTTTAAGTCGACTTTGGGGGGAACTTACGAAGTCGACCTAGAGCGCCCACACTGGATGCCTAGGTTGACTTCTAGGGCCTAGGGGGACCTAGGGCAGGTCCATGGGGGCAGGGGAGCACCCCTTGCCCAGTGCCAGGGGGCTCAGCCTTTGCCCCATTGTACATCAGTACAATGGGGCAAAGGGGGACAGGGACCCTGGCAGGGCATAGGGGCAGGGTGTGCAGGGCTCTGCCCTGCCCTGTGGGGGGACATGCCAGGCTCCCCCTGTGCCCCCCCCCCGGCAGGGAGGGCAGTGGTGTAGTCCTGGGGTAGCCCTAAGTCGACTTAGGGCTACCCCAAGGCTACACTGGCTTAATTCGACTTTAAAAGGTCGAATTAAGCCTCAAGTCTACTTAAATCTAGGTTTAATAAAGTCGACTTAATTTTCATTAAGTCAACTTTATTTTCCTTAAGTCGACTTAAGCAAGCTGCTTAAGTCGACTTAAGGAAACTAGTGTAGACGCAGGGTAAATTAAGTCGACTTAAGCAAGCTTAAATCGACTTAATTTACCAGTGTAGATGCAGCCAAATTGACGTAATTTACAAGTGTAGACGCACCCTCAGAACCCACCCCATCTACCCTCCCTTCTTAGGGCACTGGCATATCCACCACCAGTAGTCAAAGATCAGTCAATTACCAAACTAGGCCATCCCATCATACCATCCCTTCCATAAATTTATCAAGCTCAGTTTTGAAGGCACTTATGTTTTTTTGCCCCCACAGGTCCCCTTGGAAGGCTATTCCAGAATTTTACTCTTCTGATGGTTAGAAACCTGTGTCTGATTTCAAGGCTAAATTTCCTGATGGACAGTTTATAACCATTTGTTCATGTGTCCACACTGGTGCTGTAGTCAAATATTTCCTCTCCCTCCCTGGTATTTATCCCTCTGATGTATTTATAGAGAGCAATCATATCTCTCCTCCACCTTATTTTGATTAGGCTAAACAAGCCAAGCTCCTTAAATCTCCTCTCATAAGGCAGGTTTTCCATTCTGCGGATCATCCTAGTAGCCCTTCTCTGCATCTGTTCCGGTTTGAATTCATCTTTTTTAAACATGGGGGACCAGAACTGCATGCGATATTCCAGATGAGGTCTCACCTGCCCCTTGTATAACGGCACTAACACCTCCCTATGTCTACTTGATAGACCTCTTCTGATGCATCCTAGGACCACATTAGCTTTTTTGACAGCCACATCTCATTGGCAGCTCATAGTCATCCTGTGATCAACCAGTACTGCCAGGTCCTTCTCCTCCTCCATCCTTTCCAACTGATGCATCCCCAACTTATATGAAAAAAATTCTTGTTATTTGTGCCTAAATGCATGACCTTGCACTTACCATTATTAAATGTCATCCTATTCCTAATACTCCAGTTTACAAGGTCATCCAGATCTTACTCTATGACAGTGTGTCCAACCTTTTTGGGTGACGGGCTACATTGTAATTCTTCTCTCTCACCGGAGGGCCGGTGAGCAAATTTTGACTAAATAAGGCATAATAGAAATCAGTCTTACTATTCATAAAATGTAAACAGTCAAAAAATAAACACTGGTTTACAAATTCAGTTTGGTTCTATAAAACTAGAAACTTACTTTTCATACCTAAATACAATTCTCATATAATATCCATCCTCCCTACACTAACTGTTATATGTGTCACTTTCATAGCTGTACACAACACATTTTCGCTTGTTAATTAAACCATATTTTGTGAAAACTTGTAAAGGGCTCACTTATTCTTTTTCAGGAAATGTCAGTGTGTACAGATGGCAGGAGAGTGTGGCAGGGCATGGGGGGGCTGTGTGTGTTGGCAGGGGCAGGGCAGGGCCGAGCTGACAAGGGAGGGTGGGGTGTCAGGTAGCATGTCAAGTGGCTGGTCAAGTAAGGTCAGGGATAGTCATCTGGGGTGGCATGGGAGAGTGCGGGGAGCATGGCAGGGGAGGACAGAAGTGGGGTGGCAAGGGAGCATGGTAGGAGTAGGGAAAGGGAAGGAATCAATGCAGCCTGGTGGTGGGACCCCCCAATACTTCACTTCCTCCCCCAACCCTTGCTTGCTCCCTGACCCCTTCCTCCTGCCCCATGCCACTTGGGCTTCCCAACTCCTTTGCCAGCACACACAATGAATGCTTCCCTTCCCTGTGGGCTACCCAACCCCTCCCTGGCACGGTGCTGTGTGGGCTCCCTGACCCTTTCCCTTCCCAGCTCCATCGGCTCCCTGCTGTGCCATGCCGCACTATGTGGGTTGCTCTCCCCTTCCCTTCTCCCTGCATGCTCTGCTCCTCTCCCCTCACCTGGGCTTCTTTCCCCTCCCCTCCCCTTCCCTTCCCTTTTCTCCCAACCCCCCTCTTCCCTGTCCCCATGCACAGTGGCTCCTCTTCCTCCCCACCTTCCCCCCCATTTGCTTTCCCCACCCAGCTCCTTTCCTCTCCCAAGTCCCCAACCCCACTCCCTTCTCTTTCTCTGCGTGCACTGGCAGCTCCTCTCCCCAATCCCCCCCCTTCCCTGTCCCTGTGCGTGGCGACTCCTTTCCTCTCCCCACCCCCCTTCCCTGTCCCGTGTGGCTCCTTCTCTTTCCCCACACGCAGCAATTCCTTCCCTTTCCAACTTCCCTCCCTTACCTGTCCCTGTGCACACTGGCAGTCTCTCCCTCTCCCCAATTCCCGTCCACTTCCCTGTCCCGGCACACATGTGTCTCCTCCTCCCCCCATTCCCTCACACAGGCTCCTCCTCCTCTCCTCCTCCCTTCCCTTCCCCTGCTGGGGCTCCCCTTCCGTGGCTGCACGCCACGGGGGCTCCCTGACCCCTTCCTGACCCCCCCTTGAAAGGGGCTGAATCAAGTCCCTGAAGGCAGCTGTTGGGCCAGGCATTCCAGCACTGCAGCTTGGAGGGCAGGAGATTTAAAAGGGCCCTGGCTGCTTCAGCCCCCAGGCTCCTACGGCAGCACTCTGTGGTCTGGATGAAAGCCCTTGACAACCAGAATCTAGCCCACAGGCTGCAGGTTGGGCAAGCCTGCTCTATGATATCCAGATCTTTCTCTGTATTGACAACATCTCCCAACTTGAGGTCATCCACAAACTTAATTAGCACATTCCCACTTTTTGTGCCAAGGTCAATAACAAAAAGGTTAAATAAGATCAGTCGCAAGACCTATCCCTGAGGAACTCCACTGGTAACCTCCCTCCAGCCTGACAGTTCACCCTTCAGCATGACCCACTGAAGCCTCCCCTTTAACCAGTTCCTTATCCACCTTCCTCTAGTCATAGTAATCCCCATCTTTTGTAACTTAATTAATAATTCCCTATGTAGAACTGTATCAAATGTCTTGCTGAAATCTAAGTAGATTAGGTCCACTGCATTCCCCTTATCCAAAAAAATCTGTTATCCTCTCAGAAAAGGAGATCAGGTTGGTCTGGCATGATCTACCTTTTGTAAAGCCATATTGTATTTTATCACAGTTACCGTTAGCTCAGTATCTTTAAGTACTTTCTCTTTCAAAATATTTTCCAAGACCTTGCATGCTACCAAGGTCAAACTAACTGGCCTGTAGTTCCCTGGATCATTTTTATTCCCTTTCTTGAAAATAGGAACTATATTAGCAGTTCTCCAGTCATTGGGTACAACCCTCGAGTTTACAGATTCGTTAAAAATTCTTGCTAATGGGCAAGCAATTTCATGTGCCAGTTCCTCTAATATCCTCAGATGGAAATTATCTGGCCCCCCGATTTACTTCCATCTAGCAGCTCGAGTTTGGCTTCTACCTCAGATATGGCAATTTCCACTTCCATATCCTCATTCCTGTTAGCTACCTTACCTCTATCCAAAAGCTTGTCATTACTTTCATTAAAAACAGATGCAAAGTACTTATTTAGATATTATTTAGATATGTTACAAGTATGTCTAGTCCAAAATCCTCATTTTATAACTAAAATGCATATACAAAACATGTGAAGTACATATGTAAAATTACTACATATGCATGCATAGTGGGTAAGTGCTTACAAAAGATAGGTGTCTTCAAGGGATTAAATTATCCTGCAGAGATCAGTTTTTGGCTTTAGCTCATTTAATATTTTTACCAGTAACCTGAAAGAACACATAAAAACATCACTGATAAAGTTAGAAAGTGATGCAAATATTAGAGGAGAGGGTCTAGATTTCCTTGGTTCTGCCTCAGAGCAGGGAGCTGGATTTTATGACCTCTCAAGGTTCCTTCAAGCCCTATATTTCATTGATCCTATGATAAGAAGAAAACAGATCGCCGATACAGAGTGATCTGGATCGCTTGATAAGATGGGTGCAAACAAACAATATGCATTTTAATATGGTTATATATATATATATATATATATATATATATAAAAGAGAAAAGAATGTATATCATATTTTGAGGGTGTGGGTCTATCACAGGAGACAATAACACTGAAAAAGATTTCGGGGTTATGGTGGATAATCAGCTGAACATAAGCTTCCAGGGCAACACTGTGGACAAAAGAGTTAATGTGAACAGGGAATGCATAAACCGGGGAATGTCAAGCAAAAATAGAGAGGTAACTTTATCTCTGTATTTTGCACTTATGCGATTGCCGCTGGATTACTGTGTCCACAATTCAAGAAAGATGTTGAAAAATTGGAGAGTTCAGAGAAGAGCCATGAGAATGATTAGATTGGAAAGGATAGAGAATACGCCTCACAGAGATAAACTCAAGCAGTGCAATCTATTTAGTTTAACAAAGAGAAGGTTAGAAGTGAATAGATTACAGTCTATAAGTCCAGTAGAACCAATACCAAGTACCAATAAATATTTGATAATGAAGTCTTCACTCTAGCAGAGAAGGTATACCATGTTCCAATGGCTGGAAGCTGAACATACACAAATTCACACCAGATATAAGAAGTACGTTTTTAACAGTGAGGGTATTTAACCACTGGAACTATATACAAGGTTTCTGGTGGATTCTTTATCATTGACAATTTTTAAATCAATATTGAATGTTCTTCTAATAGACATGATGTAAAAATTAATTTGAGGAACTTCTATGGCCTATATTATACAGGTCAAACTAATGATCCCTACAGCCCCTTCTGGCCTTGGAATCTACGAATTAAGAGGCATCCTTTCTTTCCTTTCTCTCGCAACCAATAAAGTCAACTTAAGGGCTACTCCCCGTCCACACCATCCTTAAGTCAAGTTAAGAAGTCGACTTAAGGCTTAAGTCGACCTAAGGAGAGGTAGTTATTAAGTTGACGTAAGCTTTCATTAAATCGACTTAAGGAATTTCTTAAGTCGATTTAATGAAAGGCCAGTGTGTACATGGAGTAATTTCTGTTGACTTAAGGGTCCTTAAGTCGATCTAAATTGCTAATAAATTGCTAATGTAGACATACCCTATGACTTACTTCCACTTCTCCAAGAAACAGCAGAGTCAAAATTTTCTTCAAACTTGGATCAGCTCTTCAGTAATTCAGAGCACTTGAGCTGAGCCACATGGAGCATAACACTGTACCTTTGAACCCAATATATTCTTAACACACATGTTTTCCCAGTGCTGATGTAATCTGTGTGCAGGAAAATCTAAAACAAAGGAGTATATAAAAACCAGTCTAAACCATAATGGACTCTGAAATGAATAAGCTTAAAAAATAAATGATTGAAAGAGAAAAACTCCTGCCTGCACACTCCTACTTTCTCAAACTAGAAAGTCATGTGCTTCAATTCTTCTTTTATAGGCTGGTTCTTCTGCAACATTGACACTTGAAGCTTTAAAACATGATTGCCTCTGGAGGGATCGTGGGCATCTGTTGGACTGGTAAATTAGACATAAGTAAAAAAATATATATTCAAGAAGGTATTTAGATAGCTGCAGAAACAGGCTGTTGGGTGGCATTTTTAATCCATGATCAAAAAAGAAGAAAAAATCAGTCCCCACTCTACTCATTCCATTTTTTAATAGTTTTCCCTCCATCATTTTGCTGGTCAATTCTTATTCTGTATATTCAATATTCCACAATCTTCAGATATGATTACAGATTATTAATAATTAATTGATTCTTAATTCTTTTGCGTCTGTTGGCAGTCATAATATCCTGAACAATAATGATATAATCATGGCCTGGAAGAAAAGACAGAAAAAATTTAATTAAAAATTGTTTGATTTTTTTCCATTTAAAAATTTTATAATTTCTCCAAATGCATAGCTGGATTCACTGCTAAAGATGCAGCACAGCTGCATGTATTATTTTTAATTAATATATTCTTTCATATTTGCCTGATAATCTTGTGACTCTTAAATCATGAAGAGAGCATAAGATTACTATTTAGTGAGTCTTAGCTCACACTTTAATCCCTTAAATATTTACTTGACAGCTAACTTGAATTCAAATTCACCTGTTCTTGTTACAGAAAATAAAGTGCACCACATAACTCAACCCAGTCATAATTTGTGGAAGATTTACATGAGCAGATTGAGATAATTTATGCACCAAGTTTAACCTACAGTCAAGAAACAGCAGGTATGAGTCACCAACTATTTGACTGCATGTGGTAATATCCAGCACATAAGACATGATCTCAGAAGGAGTTTTCCCTTTTGATGTTGCTTTTTGACCTTGCAGAGTGTGTGAAACTAAATCCTTTATAAAATACAGTGAATCTATAAAGACTTTGGAATGTATTTTATATATGTCCAGTTGGTGTTTGACAAGCAGACTATATTTCTCTCCCTGTTTAAAAACTAATAAAAGAGCTTAAAAAAGGGAACGTTCATTGGGTGGAAGCAGATCGCCCTGTTAACGGGAGTTCATATGCAGCTGATCGAAAGAGGTGGTCTTTCTGATGCTAAGAATATACCCTCTACTTTCAAAGGGACTCCTCAGGTGCATAGGTGCTTTTAGGATTAAACGTGGTATATGGCAATGTCACAGTCAAACTACATTTTAAAATAAAATCTAAAGAGATGCTATTTAAGGCCTTATCCTGTTAGTACTTTGTCTCCTTCATGGGCCAACTCACAGAACTAATCTAATGAAAAGTACATAGGTGAGTAAGGATTTGTAGGACTTCCCGGCCCCCCCCCCAGCCCCCCTTCACATCTAGCTATTGCATTTCCTGATGTAGTCATTCAAAGAAATGTATTTAACAGCAAAGACAACTCGCTTGTAATAGGTATAATTAACCAATACCCACACTACGTATATTTTTACTGACTTGTCTGGTGAGGTGTCTACTTGACATAAGACCTGAGTACACTAACTTGGACCAATTAACATAGTTTTTAATAGGCAGCACCTGGAGAAGACTCAAGGCCTGATAAAGTCTAATTAAGAACAAAGCCCAGCTGAATATTGGCAGTCTAGGTTTTGTATAAAGCATGAAGTTAAGAGCAGGAGAGGGCTGCAGGGAGAAGCTCTGTAGTTACTCTCTAGAGAGAAATGGACTTGGCTAAAGACAAGAAGTTCTAGGGGGAGAGAAGTCTGTGATCCTGCCTTAGACTACAGAGTCTGTTGAGAAGCTGATACTGGTGAAATGGCCTCTGGGAGCAGAAACAGCTCAGGGCCAGAGTTGGGCCAGGAAATAGAGAAGTGAGATAGGAGGGACCCAGGTTGAGCTTGAGATTGAGCAGAGATCTAGGCATAAAATCCCTGGGCTGGAATTGAGAGTAGTGAGCAGACCCAGGTTTCTCTACCAGCCACTGGGAAAGTGGTGGTGGACCGGGAATCAGACAACAAGATTGCCTGACATGGTCTTGTTTTGTAGAATTTTGTCACCCCAGAAAGGAATGACTAAATAGTGACCTAATCAGATGGCAAGCCACAAAGAGGGAGCACTCTGAGTCCTAGATAAGAGACCACAGTGTATACAGCTTATGGAAAGAGGCGCTACACCAGGTGAGAGCTAATACCCAAATCCAGTAACAAGCAGATGCCTCAGTGGTGGGCATAACCCTGTTACAACTTTCATAACTCTTTAAAAATTTTTAAAATATCATCACAGATATACACTGCCCCATGACTTTGGGGCAACTGAATTGAGGCTAGTAATACAATGCAACCATAAGAGTTTGGTTAGAAGTACCTGAAATATTTTTTTATTATGTTTATTCTTGAGATATGATGCAAATCTAAATTTAAGCACTTCAATAAAAGAAGCTGGATTTTCAGAGGTACTGAATACCCAAGACTCTGACAGCCACCTAATACATGTAACCTAACTGTGGATTTAATTTTAGGCACCCAAATTTGAAAAAAGTTTTAAAATGTTCTTTTTATTTATAAATAACAGCTGAAACTTGCCACTCATAGAAAAGCTAGACAGACTCAAGGAGTGGAGGAGATAGGGATTACCAAAGTGCATAGGGAATCAGAGGAGGAAGATTATTCAAATACTTTCAGACTTGTAATAAATAGTACAGTTTGGTGCCATTTAAAAAAAGAAATTAGTCCATCCGTTTTTTCCCCTCTGTGTGCGCAAAAATCAGAATCTAGATAATATCACTGCCGACGCAATTCTTGCATTGCTCTTTTGTAAGTTCTTCAAAGTCAAAGGCACAGTGGCATTTCAATTTTTAGAATTCAGATCAGGTCTGTAGATTCTTTTCTTATTATAACTAAATAAATAAACTATCATGTCAGAGGTTCAGAATTCTCCAACTAGCAGGCTATTGGCATACCCTGATGGTTTGATGCTTTAACTTTCATTTTACATATTGAGCTGTGTTCACTTAAGTGCTGCCAAGGTTCTTCAAAGTATTTAAATGAAACTCTTCAAAAAACAAACAAAAAATCCATTACCAGCAGCCTCCAAATGTTGTAGACTTGACAAATGGCCAACCCGGAAACTTAAAGGAAATTTTCTGTGCTGACAAGTGGCTCTTGTGAAGGTGCTGTTTACTTAAATGAGGTGTGTATACACTACACTATAACAGTTTTGGAAGCCTGGGATCAGTGAGGCTGCTAATTAAAGTACAGTATCATCCTGTGTGTTTTAGAAAGGATTTGTAAATCCAAGGCTGTCAGATCACTCAAGATCTGAATTCATTATTATTATAATGTTTCAAGTTGTGTTTTCTGAGTCAGGTGACTTGGACCATCTGAGCAACTGTTCTGTACTGCTAAGGCTTACAGGCACTTGCCATAGAAAATGCTCAGCAGCAGTTACTCTTATCACAGTTTGCCGCAGCAGCAGTCACCTCCTGAAGTCACTCCATTGAAAATTCAAGAGAGGAACAATATATCAAAATCAGAATAAATTTTATACACATTTAAAGTTGAAATTACAAACCTAACAGACATATGCAGAACCATACAGTATTGACTAAGCAGATTAGTATTGGAAAGCTCCTTAATAAAAGAAGTCTTTGGCAACTTATGTTGAAATGCTTCAAAACCCCACAGGGGTTAAAAACTTTTTGAAATAATTATTTAATAAGAAATCTGTTCCCTTGCCAAAGCATGTTCCCTTCCCCACACAAGATACGTAACTTATTCAGTCTTTTTGATAGAACTTGAATTTTTCTATGCTCAGTCATTTTAATAACCAAGTAATGTAGTTTTCTGCTGCCGACAGACAAACTAAGTGGTCACCGTTCTCCAGTTCATCTGCAAACAAAAGCTTTCAACACTTTTGCAGTAACAGAGTGTGAATTAGGGCTGCCATCTTCTTTGCTTTTTAAAGCTGCTTCTTTATTATTTCTGACTTTATTGGTAGAATTGAAAGATTTATGGCATTGGACAGTCCTAAATATTTCCATAGTCTCATTTCACCAGAGCCCATCAAGAAATTGGGATGTAAAATAGATTATAATTTGTACTTGAACTACTAGCAGTTTAAAATTGGATACTGATCAAAAATGGAACCTACCTGAGACCCTTTCTGTTTCAGAAGAAGTAGGTCAGATCAACATCTCCAGATCCAAAGTTGCAACTCTGTTGTTGAATCACATCCCAACCCAGAAGGGGCCCGCTCACTTGCAGCCATAATCTTACAGCAGACATTTATGTGATTTTGGCCCAAAGTGGTGGAAAGCTAAGAATAACCCCTAACTTCCCACAAGCTAGTACTACTAATTTTCTGAGACTATGTGCAAACTGGCTAGGAAGCACCAATGCTTTTGCAAAGAGGACAGAACCAGAAACTGAAAATCTCCTTCCCCATTTCCCCCCATTGCACAGACGTCTCACACACAAACCAATAAACCTCTATCATGCATTACACAAAATACACATGTACACACTACATCTGGCATGTACCTTGGACTGCCTCTAAACCCCATGCTGTACAAAAATAGCTTCTTATGATCCTGTCCCTTTAGCTCAGGCCTGCTTTCCCCCAAGATCCACTCTCCAGCCACATACCCAGCCCTTGCTCCTTAGGATGCTTCCATCTTGTTGTTACTTCTGTGCCTTCGCTGCATCTGCTCCTCCAAATCACCTTCCCTTTCCTCATTTTTGGAATCTTTCTCCCTCTGCCAGTGGGCTGCTCCAGGAACTGGTACAAAAGTTGCTGGTTCTGTCTAATGTAGCTCTGTGCCAAATACCCCTAGCTAGTGTGGGGAGTTAATGCAGCCACCAGCAGCCATAATAGCTCTGAACTGCCGTGCCTTGGTTCCAGCTACTTCTCCAGGCATATGACCAGGCCAGAGGCACCACATACAGCTGCGTGATTTGCTTATTTCCAGGACCATTTCTAGCTCTGTTTGCAAGATTTCTGCTGTTCCAGGTGAGCTTATTCTATGAGATTTTTGCCATTTTGTTGTTCCTCTTGTTGACTTTTGATGAGAAAAACCCACAAGATTAAGACACTGTGAATACCTGACCCTCACTCTGAAGACATGGGCATGCAGGTGCATACACAACTGCCTCTATCTGTACTATTGATGCTGGCATGTAGATGGAATTTAGGAACTTGTTGATTTGTGTAAGGAAGTGAAATGTTGATAACACCTTCTCTTGCTCTATAGCAGATGGATTTTATGTACAACTGTTGTCTTTTCTGCAGAACATTGCTCAGGGGATTATCGTACTACTGACGCCTATTTTGCTTTAGCTATCGCACAGATGAGCAGAAGAGAAAGTGCAGTTACTAACTCAAGGAAGTAGGCCCCATGATAATTATTATTAAAAATATTTCTTTATATCTATAACCTTCTTTTTGCTGAACTAGACTAACACGCCTACCTCTCTGGAAAAAATAAGGTTGTTATACTTCTTTATAGGAGAAACATTATTAATTAAAATTATTTTTCAAACTTGAGGTGAAAGAATCTGTATACCCTTCCTATCACATTTCCCTCTTTGTACATTTCAAAAAATACAAAATGTCTCAAAATAATAGTGTTCATGAGAATGTGCTTTTATCCATATCCCCCAAAGAGAAAAGAATTAGTGCTTGCTTTAAGCACCACTGAAATGTAAAGGTGTGGAAGGAAGACCCTATTTACAAACAGTATATTTTTCATTTCAAAGGTTATGTAATAAAGTATATATTCATCCCCACAAACCTTTGCAGATTATTGTTACCTGCAGCTCATTGAAATACTAAGAGAAAATGCCTTTATGGGTATTACCTGTTAAAATGTTATAAGAATGTTCATTCTCCTGGTATTTTAGTGAACAACAAGTTGATAACAAGAAGATTCTGCTCCTGGAAAGGGAAAAGATTCTATTTAACTCTGTCAGAGTGTCCTAAAGGAACCCTGCATGATAATATTTATATCCTCTGGGAGACATTCCCAGATATAGAAGGATCTTGGGGCCTGAGCGATGATAGAGAGTCAGTTCTGAGCACATGTACCATTTTTATGGTAGTTGCTAAAGTAACATATTTTCCTCTGGAATATCTGAGCAGAGAGATATAAAGCTGGTGTGACTTACTGATTCTGCAACCTTTTATTTTAGCATTTTTTCAAATTGTTTTAATGAAAAAACATTTTTTCTTTTTACATATTAGTTATAAATAATATTTTTTTCAATGTATGCACTGCTTGTGAAGGGCTACTGCAGAATAAAGATCTGCCATTCAAATTTGTCTACCAACGAAGTTCAATTCCTGACATCACCTTGCCAGTGTGGTTTAATCCCAACCAGGGATGGAGGGGAAGTAGTTCTAGCAGTGGAGTAAATTTCAATATTTTTATGGCCTAATTAAATCCTTCACCTCTTGGCTAATGATGCTCACTAGCATCAGTTATGATGTAGATACTTCTCTGTTAGAAACTGGGCTGAGACCATGAACTAATTTCACACTGGCAATTAAAGGGATGTTAATTGTTTCATTTGCAAAGAGGGAAGCTGAATAGTTACAGTGGTTAGCATTACAGTCCAGTTCTCTTTCTATCACCTTTAATCAAGTGAACTATGAATGGTAAGGAAGAAAAATGGGGAAAGCCCCATCAATAAGAAATTTCACATGGTATATTAAGATGTAGCATTACTCAACATGTAAAAGATTTACATACCTTGGTCCAAATTATACATGGACATTCAACTCAGTTTACCCAAATAACTTAAACCAATGCAGAATTTGGGCCCTATGTTGCAACAGAAGTTCAGATGCAGAGCTTAGTTTATAACCTACCAATTACACAGAAATATAGAAGCCAAATACTGTATTTGAAAATAACCTGTGCTAACTATTTGAATTTAGTTCACTAGAAGCACTATTTTTGACAATATTTTCTTGATATTGAATCACAGAATATTAGGGCTGGAAGGGACCTCATGAGGTCATCTAGTCCAACCCTTTGCTAAAAGCAGGACCACTCCCACTAAATCATCCCAGCCAAGGTTTTGTCTAAAACAAATATGAAACAACACTGAGGGCAAAACAATTTATATTACAATTTTGGTCTTACTTAATGTATTCTCTACTGCCTGAGTCAATGTTAAATTTGACAGATAGACTGCCTTTTAATGAGTGTTGTCTGGGACATGTACTTAACTGTAAAATGTCTGTCTTTCCTCTTCCTGTTTGCTGTAAATGGCAATATGCTGAATCATTAAGTTAGAGTTCTTTAAGTCTGCTTTGTAGCTTTTGTACTTTCTCACATTTATGCTAGCTTTTTCCTTTAATTATCTGTACCTTATTATTCTTGGCGAGGCTGCACTTTCCATCATGAACTGTTTACCTTCCAAACAGGCCTTGCTTCCTTCTTATCTTTTCTGTCTTATTGATATTTCCTATTCCAACAGCTCTTTTCCTCTCTGCACACTGTACGTGAACATTTTCCTCTTAGGCAGCCATATCCTCACCTTCACAGCTCACTTCTCTCCCTCCTTCTGTCTCTCTTTTGAATAACAAGCTATTTCCTCTCTCATTTCCTCTCTCAGAAGATATTTTTGAGCCCGTTCCCAAAAATCTCTGGCATTAAATTATGCCCATTCCACTTCTGTATTTTCAATGGGCAGGCTTCCAGATGTGTTTCATCAGTGTAGGCCTTTTGACCTGCAATCCAGGAGTAAGGATTTTTTGTTTGGTTTTTTGTTAATCAGAGTCATTACTCGGTTAGCATTGCTGGGAGCCCTGATGGTGACAGCGTTTGGTGGTGCTTGTCCCCCCAAGTGACAGGCTTTGTAGTTCATGTTTTCAAATCAATTGCAAAAAGTCTGTTGTGATATAATATGAAACCCTAGGCTTCTTTTTTTTTTCTTTTTTATTACACGTGAAAAGGCTATTAGACTGAGGAAGGAAAATGCTGAATCAGTTATATCTACCTAGCTAAAACACATTTTTCAATTTACTGAATAAGTGTATTATCCAATTATCTTCATATCGCTAACAAAGTTACAGGTCACCTGGAAATAAGCTCAACAATTCTAGTCAAAACAAGAAAGACCAGTGAAAAGGAGGGTTCTGTTAGATAAAATTAAAGGTTAACTCCTTGAAAATGAACAGCTCTGGAAGAAAAAACATTTACTTTGCTTTTATTTTAATTTAAGGAATTTGATTTTATCTCCCCTTTAGTGATTATGTAGAGATACAATAAAAGAAGCTCAGGTGTTGCTGATTATCTAAACATTATTTTTAAATGACCTCTTTAGAATGAATATTTTAATTTTCTAATTCTTCGTAGCCAGATAAAAATTTGTCCATTTACCTAACAATAGCACAATATTGTTGCAAGGCTCCTGTCAAATCCAAAGTGAAATAAGCTCCTTCCTATTTGAGGGTTTATACTGTTCTGGTGTTCGGCTTCAAATGCCTGATACAGAGAAAACTGAAGGGTTTACTTAGTCTCTGTTCCATTACACCAATGTTATGCTGTCATAACTCCACTGAAATCAGTGGAGCTGCACCTCTGTAAAATTGATGTAACTGAGTGGAGGATCATACTCCTAATCTGAACAATAAATGGAAACACTCAGGAGTATGACACTTTACATCAGTGATTCCCAACCTGTGGCCCATAGGCCTAAAGTGGCCTGCAGAGTCTTTCAAAGTGGCTTGCTGCTCCCCTCCTGCGGGCTGCAGAAGAGAGCCTCTACCTAAGGACCCAGATGGAGCATGTTGCCATGGAGCTACAAGACAGGTGCAAGGCTCCTTGGAGATGGGAAATCAGTGTTCCCTCTCCTGGTTCAAGGAGAGACCAAAGCGCTTTGCCTGGGTTCCTAGGTGCTGGGGTCCCTGCTGGAGCCAGAGGGAGGGGAGCACTGATTTTCCTTCCCCCTGGCTGCAGAAGGGAACCAATTTCTATGGATCCAGGTGTAACGTACATGGCTACAGGACACTTGCAGTTTCCTTGCTGCAGCGAGGGGTATGGGAGATCAATGTGGAGTGAGGTGGCCTCCTCGCTGAACTCCTTCTGTCTGCTTGCAGTGGTGGGTGGAGAGGGTGACTACTGGCAAAGATTGGTGGTCCTTCAGGACTGTAAAAATATCTGTGGTCCTTGAGCCAGAAATGTTGGGAATCAGTGCTTTTCATGGTATATTTAATTTGTAAAAGACAATTTAAGTACAAAATTTTACCAAGGGGTCACAGTAATTTCAATCCATTATCACCTACTGACTGAGAACAGTTATAGATAATCTAGGGCAGTGTTTCTCAACCTTTTTGATACTAGGGACCAGGGACAGCCTTCCTAAACCATGTCAAAGAGATCTCAGGGACCGTTGCCGGTCCACAGACTGGTCATTGAGAAACATTGGTCTAGGACAACTCCTAACAAAAAGTGAGGACAAAGCTAGTTCACTGAACCTGACTACATTTAAAATAGCTGAGCTTCACCCAACTCATTTTCCCAATGAAGGAGATGAAGGCAGTGGAATCGCTGGCTCTGGACACACAGGGTACGTGCACCGAGTCCCAGCGCCAGTTCCCTGAGTCTGGCGGGGATCCAGGGCCCGACCGCCTGAGGACCCCACCAGGGCCAGGAATCCAGGGCCAGCCATTGCCACCAGCCCAATGCGGCCCCTGCCGAGGCTGAAGACCCACCTGATCTGGCCCCTGCTAGGGTCGAGGACCCAGGCACGGCCACCACCGGTGGCCCTATCCAGCCTCCACAGGGGCCAAGGACCTGGGCCTGGCTGCTAGCGGCGGTCTGATGCGGCACCCACCGGGGCTGGATCGCAGGCTGGTGGCGGCAAGAGCCAGATCCAGGCCCCAGCCATGGACCCACGGGACGGTTTGTGCCCCCTTTGGGATAGATTGGGCCCAGAGGCAGGGCCCAGGCCTGGATCCCGGACCTATTTTGGGGGCAGCGACACCCCTGGATGCAGGAAATCAACGGATAAGGAATCTAATTCTGATCTCATTTACACTAGTAAAAATCAGGAGACTTAAAGGAGTTATACCAATGTAAAACTAATATAAATGAAATCAGATATATCAATGTAAAATTAATGTAAATGAAATCAGAATCAGATCCAATAAATCAGTCTAATTTTCCTATCATAGCAAAAGGAATCAAGAATGTAGGGGGTGTTGAGAGATCAATTATAAAATTCCATTAATCGTTGTTTCATTGTCATCAAACATAAACTCTATCAGAAATAATGGGTCTGTGGTTCCCTATATATGTTTCTTGTGGGTAAACACTGATTACCCTGCCTAGGTTCTCTTCAATTTTACTTGTTAAAAACACTGTTTCCAATGGTTCTGCTGACAACCTCTCCAGTGTTCATTTAAAATATGCCTTGGTAACAGTCTCAGAAGCTTAGAATTCAATACAGTGAAATGCCCCACATGTTACAGACTGGAAGTTAGCTTTTTACCACAACAAAGAAGAAAAGAAAAAGGAAAAATTTGACCAAGGTCCATTACACATCTCTAGGTGTAATGGTGAACAGCCTGACTAAGCAGAATTTCAGCAGGTTTATACTGGCTAGTTGACAGATGTTGATGTTGGCACTATTTTTAGATGTCAGAAAAGTAGCTATAGCATTTGACCCAGTACCTCTCCAGCATTTGCAGCTATAAAATAATGCAATATTCCTCCATAGTTGTTCTGGCTGGAGAATTCCACTTGAGATCTTTTCCTCCTAAATCTTCTATTACCTTTCCAATTTCTTGATTCTTTCTAGGGACTCAAATCAGTAGTCTTCAGCATACTAGGCAAAACTTCAGTAGCTAGACAGTCAGACAGGTTAGTGAGCTAAGTATCAAGATGTTTGCAGCTATTTTTGTGCTTACATTTACCACAATGAATAATTCTGTGTCAAAACAGTACTTGAACACCTAAACTACCCATTTGTATGTGCAACTACATAGTCTGATCACACAAACACCACTGGGAAGGCACTTACACATCTCAAAGAATGTAAATCTTTATAAATTGTCATAGACAAGGACGGATTAACATATGGGCTGAAGCCCAGGGCCCCAGGCTAAGTGGGGACCCATAAAAATCCGGTCCAGGCCAGGTGGCCCTGCTCCCAGGGAGACCACACTTGGAGGGAATGTATGAGAGACCTTCCCACCCTCCTGCTCCTGGTAGCATTATCTTCTGGTCACACTCCCTTGCTGCATCTTGGGGGCGGCGGGGGGGGAGGAGACGGAGGAGTTGGCTCCAGGCTCCTAGCTGAGCTAGCTGTGATTCCTCCCCCAATCAGGGATGCTGCCTTTGTTTGCAGGGACCTTGACCCCTGGGATCTGAAGCTGCAAGGGGGCTGGAGAAGGAATGGAGAGAGGGAACAGAGATATGAGGGGCCCGAGGAGGTGACATGTGATGAAGGGGCCAAGACAGGAGGGAGGCAGGGGGGATGAAGAGATGCAGAGGAATCAGGGGCAGAGGCATTATATGGCTGGGGGAGGGAGGCTGGAGTAGATATGAGTTGGGGGGACACTGAAAGAAAGGGGGATGTGGTGAGGGGAGATTGGAAGGAGAATGTGAGAGCAGGAGTCCCATTGCCCAGGCTGTTGTAGCTCACTGCATCCTCTGACTCCCTCTGACCCTGCCCTGGAAGCGAGGAGGAAGCCACAGAGGCTATCTCTACACTTACAAAGTTAAGTTGACCAGAGAGCCTATCACAGCTACCCCTACCATCAGGGGGAAAGTGGGACATGGGCACACAGATTCTCCCCAACCCCGTGGGGTGCCTCTGCTGCTGGTGATGGGGGATGTGGGGGAGAGTAGGACACGGGCCCGCAGACACCCCCCCCCCATAGTGTGCTGCTGACAATGCGGGGGAGGGGTGCGCATTGAGAAAAACACTTGATAAAGTTTTGTATGGTGAGTTACACTTTTTTGTTCAGGTAGCACTGTCTTGAGAGAAGCAATGTAATGTGACACAAAGTAGGAGAACAAAAAATGTTTACAGGAACTGGATATTGGGAAATATAATCAAAATGTTCATGAAAACATGTATATTATTATTAAAATATGTATATATTTAGATTTTATTCTATAATTGAACCTGACGAGACGTTCTGAATGATCTATTATAATAGTGAATGTTTCCCAAAGTTCCATTTCCTTTGACCAATTTCTATTATAATTCATCTTTCTAAGCCTTTGTACAATGCTCAATATTATGGTATCTGCAGACTGATGATGATGAACATGTCTGTGGTGGCATAGTGGCCACAGGTTATTTCAAATGATCTTCTTCTACCTTCCAGCTACAATGTTAAAAAATGTATAGTTCACAATTGGGGAGGGGTGAATCAACTACTTATCATCATCTCTAAATTATCCTTAGCCCTTTCTCCAGCTGAACACAACTTGAACTTTTTTCCAAAGTTTTTATAAGGAACATCAATCTCTTCTTGTCTCCGTACCTCCTTCTAATTCTGCCCCTTACTACTTTTTCCATTTTTCCTTTCCATTATCTCTACTACTTATCTTGTGTGATACCTCTAGAACACTCCTTATATTTTATCCTCCATTATCTCTTCCCTTGTTGGTATCTAATTACTCTCTTTGAACAATTCCTCATAGATTCCTTGATTCCAAAACCAAAAGGAACCACTGTGATCATCTAGTCTGTCATCCTGTGTATCTTAGGCCATAGTACTTCCCTGAACTAATTCTTGTTTGAATTAGAGCATTTTTTTAAAAGCATCCCACTTTGATTTAAAAATTGCTAGTAATGGAGACTCCATCATTTCTCTCGGTAAACTGTACCTCACTGTTTATTTAAAATATACACTTTATTTCCCATCTGAATTTGTTTATCTTATGCTTCCAACATAAATTCATTCCTGTTCCACAAGTCTGCAATCTTATCACATATGCCCTACCGACCAGGTAAGCCATCCAACAATAATGGATTTTCACACTTTTTCCCTCCAGGCTTACCAACCTGTTTACTCTATCATCCCTCTTTGGATTATAGAGAACCAGATGAGTTCTCTCTTATGGCATTAGAGGCTAACTCCTCTCATTGTATTTTGCAATTTCTATCACTTTCCCAATTAGAGGTTATTAGTCTTCTGGAGAAGAAGAGGGAAGAACAGATATTAGACATAGAAGGAGGAGTCCTGTAGTTCAGTAAACATTCATATTATTATGTACTTGTCTGAACAAAAGTTCCAAATCTTTGAGGTTCACTCATCACAGTTTATGACAACAAATTTGAAAACCAAAGATAGAAAGTATTTAAATGCATATGTATGTTCTTTCTGATATGCAGCATGCAGCTGTTCTGTTTTGTGTCTGAAAAAAGAAAAAGTCATAAAAGAACTGTACTCCAATAACATAATGAATGCCCTGACACAGTGAATTTTTTTCATGGCAAATGGGAATTCACTGAAAGATTGTTTATCAGTCTTAAAATATAGGTATATTTATTTTAATTATCACTATCAACACAGAGGTCTAGTCTCCCCCAGTGAATGCTAATGTTCACAGGAATTACTCCACTTCATGAATAGAATGACACATAACACATCCTGTTTGAGTATATCGAACAGCAGCCAGTTAAACATATTAAGCAGGCAGATCTATCATGAAGGTAGACTAAAGAAGCAACGCCCTTTAATAATTCTTCTGTAATGGGGTGTTCACTCTGAAAGAGTTGCTCTGAAAGAGTTAATGCAGATTGAGAAGTTGGCTAACTAACCAGACAGGCTACCGCTGAGAGGAATCAGGTGGCTAAGTAATCCCCTGACTGAAAGAGGGAGCCCAGGTGAGATGAAAGGAGTTAGTCTGGGTCTACAAAGACAGGAAATTGGCAGCAGAAAGTGATGCTGGGAGAGTCTACAGTCATTCCCTGGGAGGAGAGAGGTAGGGGAATGCTAGGTGGTAAAGAAAGTCAGTTAGGTCCAGGGAGAGAAGAGACCTTCACTGCCAACTAAAGGGGTCCTGAGCCAGAATCCAGAGTAAAGCAGTAGTTCCCAATCTTTTCTCTGCTGTGGCACACCTTGATACCTTTAATTATTTTGAGGCGCACCACCACATAGTCTCCAAATGAACTCATGAATATTCATGAGCCAATCCAAAACTCTTTGGTTATGTCTACACTGGCAAATTAGTTCAAACTAAGGAAGCTTAATTCGAACTAACTAAAGCCATGGCTACACTAGGCTTTAATTAGTTCAAATTAAGGGCTTCCTTAATTCAGACTAATAAATTTGAATATGCTATTCGAACCAAGGGTTAATTCGAACTAGTTAGTTCGAATTAACCAATGTGGCCATGTTAGTTCGAACTAATTGCTTAGTTCGAATTAATCGGCCCATTGAACTCAATGCAATTCGCTAATTCGAACTAAGCAAGTGCCATGAATGTCACTTGCTTAGTTCAAACTAAATTTTGCTAGTTTGAATTAAGTTAATTCAAACTAACTAAAATTAGTTCGAGTTAGTTAGTTTGAATTACCTAATTCGAACTAACTTTAGTAAGTGTAGACATAGCCATTGAGTAGTTTTTTTTTTAAATTCCATGGCACACCTGCTCAGGCCTAACAGCACACCCGTGTGCCATGGCACACTGGTTTGGAAATGCTGGCGTAGAGGGTGGACCCATGTTCCCCAGCCAGTCACTGAGGAAGTGGTGTTATGAGGCTGTGAATGGAATCTCCCCAGGGTTGTGAAAGAAAGACTTTGATGCCCCAGATGGGAAAAACAGGTATAGTGACCTGACAGGTGAACCACGTTTCAAAGAGACAGTAGCATCTTGTAGAACAAACTAGGGCTGCTGACAGAGTGAGGATGGAGAGACGGTGTGGAACCACAGGAAGAAGTGTCAACCTTGAAAAGCTAATCCCCACAATAGCAAGGAGGAGGCACCATCCTAGCAGTGAGTCGAGCACCCTTCATAGCTTCCTGTTAACTTTGTGATCTGCTATGCTTTATTATCTATTTATATACTTGACCAGTACATTCTTGTGGAAGAATTCAGCATGGTCTATAGTTTTCACCTCCTTAGACATTAGCTTCTTCCTATTGTCCATCTCACATTTTATGATGTGCTGTGCTTTCGCAATGTTGTGTTTTTCCTTTAGTGGGACAAATATCCTCTTTTACTTGGAGTGGAAAGTAAAAAGTGAAAGCCTTTTCGAACTTAGCACCATTCATTTGTGTGAAAGAAAATACTGCGCTCCAAGATGAGGGGTGGAGGAAAGTGTCTCATCGCAGAAGAGGTTTGACTTTTCTTTGGTAACACAAATAATGTTCCAAAGGGGTAGCCATGTTAGTCTAGTTCAGCAAAACAAACAAGGAGTCTAGTGGGACTTTTAAAGGCTAACAAATTTATTTATCGCATAAGCTTTCGTGGAAGCAAATCCCACTGATGAAGTGGGATTTTCTCCCACGAAAGCTCATGCGATAAATAAGCTCGTTAGTCTTTAAAAATGCCACTAGACTCCTTGTTTGTTTTACAAATAATGTTGTATTCCTCTAGCTAGAAAGGAAGATTTGAGCTTTAAACATGAAAATACATCCCTAGTATAACTTCCTTGGAATAGTGAAATTACGGGGATACCTTTGGCCATGTGTGTTGAATATAACAGGGATCATTTTGACTGTAATTAAAATATTGACCCCTCTGTAAAATTAAGGGCATCAGTTCAGCAACTTATTTAAGTAGGTGTCCATACCTTTTCAGCAAAGCATTAAATTCTTATGTACATAAGTGCTTATGATCAGTTTTGGTGAGCTTTACCAAATAGCAATGGATTTAAGCATATGCTTAAAGTTAAGCATATTTGTAACTGATTATTGAATTAGGGACTAAAAGATTGGCCCTGATCCAAAGTCCATGGAAGCTAATGGAAAGACTCCCGTTGATTCCAGTTGGCTTTAGATCAGACTCTTATCTACCACGATATAGATTCCATGGCCAGAAGAGATCATTGTGCTCCTCTAGTCTGATCTCCTGCATAATACAGACCATAGAAATTCCCCAAAATAATTCCAGAGAGAGATTTTAAAAAATTGATAATGATCTACCAGCTTGTTTCCAAATGTTCATTTTCCTGTCTCAAATATAGATGCTGTATTGTTCCAGCCACTGTCTTTTCCATCAGAATAGCAACACTGTGACATTAATGGGGTTATTTAAAGGAAGCTTTTTTTCAGCAATTAAAAGGTTTTCAACCAATGGCGCACACAATTATAATGGAACTTTAGGACCTGTATTCTAAGCTACTGAGGTATGGAATATCAGCTGGTGTGGGCTCAGAATTTCAGCAGACTCAAATCAGCATCTTTTGTTCTCATTTCCTGAGGTACAGGAGAGATTTCAACAGTTCCCCAAACCTGAAACTCTAAGCAAGCCCAATTTCATTCTAACAAAACCAAATTTCAATCCAGAAAATTGTTTTATTTGTGTGCAACAAATAAAGCAGATTTCTTCTTTACCCCATCCCTAAACCATCATCATAAACTTGGTATATTCCTCCTTCATTGTGCAATGCTCTTAATGTCTTAACTATGAACCCAAATGTCCTGTTGGAGGGCCCCTAAACTGGATCTAATTACATTAATTTTTGTGCATGAGTTAGGCAATCAAACAGAGAAACAAGTTTCAAATGCTGTTTTGACTCAAGTTTCCTGTTCAGCTGCACAATAGGTAGAGTTTGCCTAGTGCAATGTAGGTTTTCCTGCACAGGTTTCACCTCTTAACTAGGTGTGTTATTCTCTCATGGGGAGTAAGATGCGAATGTAAAATCCAAGCTCAGTTGACCCTTGACTTCCTTCACCATTAAACCACTCAACATCATGAGAGGCTTTGAAATGTGTACCAGTGATATGTAGGTACGGGAGAGAGATCATTAAACTCATTGCACTTGACACTGTTTTAATCTGAAAGTTAAAATAGATTCTTGCTGCTGAATTGGAATGTCTGTAAACTGCTGTGTAACATACCAGCAAATAGACCTATAAATAACTGATTTGTTCAGGCCTTCAAGCAAATTATTAGCATTCTTTAATTTAATTTACGTGCTACTTATTCAGACTTCTATTGATGAACCTCACCAGACCAAGGGATTAGGAGAATGTTGGCATTCAATATTACAATATCATATCTGCATGGTATGTCTTGTACTTGTGCAATATTTAATCCAACTAAAATAAGAGGAGCTCCAGGAAGCTTATTACTCTTGAAAGTTCTTTAAAAGCAGAGTCTCATTACGTCAAGAGGCAGGAGAGGTGGAGATTAAATGGGGCATATGGTCTCCTGGGTCTTGAAAGTCAGAAAAAAATGCCCTCTTCCCATCTACCACCATCAGCAGGATAAACCCACACAGAAAAAGGTTTTTTTTTGTTTTTTTTTTTTTATTCTGGGAATAAATAATAGATCCAGTTTTCTCTTCTCTGTTCAAAATGTGTGGGATTTTATAGCCCAGTGCTAGACAAGCTCAATAACCGGATTGAAATAACCTTAGAGAAAGATACATACTGAGGGCTGAATTCAGACTGCTTTGTGGAAGTACATCTGTTTTATATGAGACACACAATCTGTCTCATTCCAACCTGCATTTCTGGGTCACTTGAGACATTTAAACTGAATTTATAATTAACAGCTATTTTTAAACAGCGAAAAAATAGAGCACTGGTAAGGTACAAAAGCATTAAAATTGCCCCAGTTTTGCTTTTCAATAGGGCACACCACTGCAATATGCTTCAAGATCAAAGAGAGCTCAGAAAAAAGAGACAGACCGATCAGTGGGGATAAATTGTTCCCATTATGATGGTGTAAGAATAGGGTTCTTTCAATTGAAACAATTTAATAACCACATTCATTACATTGGTGTCCACTTGGTTTTATCTGAGCAGTTTTTGCATAACTGGGGAGCAAGTTCAATTGAGCTCATTCTCTAGAAATTAAGATGTGCAGGGTTTGACATTCAGAAATTAAGCACTAATAGTCGGCAAAGCAGTTGTCTTGAGATTCCCCCTGAATGTAGCTAGATCTGCCTAGCACTAATTATGTCAAATGCAAATGTATTCTCTAAAAGACATACCAAAAAACTTCATTAGCTCATTTAGACATTAGTTAAGGTTACACTAGAATGATAGCAGATATCAGCGCTTCATCTTTGGAGTTTATTTATAAAATCACCTTACAAAAACAGGAGTTAAATAGATACAGAGTTGCTGCCTGTAAACATTTTCTTCTACCGTAAACAGTGGAAGTATTTTTAGGAGCAATCTTTAACAGTTCCAAGCAAAACAACCAAACAATGTCAGCAGGGTGACATTTCAGCAACAGTTTCATAAGGAACAAGGGAGTCATTGATAGATTTCTTTTAAATTCCAGTGCTGACTTCATCAGCAGACACCTATGTATTAGAAAAGAGTTGAATTCTCTGCCTACCAGCTTGGCTGAGAATGATTAAGTTTGCCAGTTCTCAACTACACAGCCGAGTGTAATGTATAAAGCAAAGAGCAGTTTATCTTGAAACACTATGAAGATATTAAGAATGGAGCCACACAAATGTCTCTAAGAGGAACCAAATCTAGCGTTTACACATGACATATTCAACTTACCCTATCTATTTCTGTCTGCAGTCCTCACTAGTAAATGAAATATACACAGGAACATTTAAAAGACATTTCCCAGTGTACACTGAATCCTTTCTTGTTTTCTCACTGCTGCCAAACCAGTGAAGAGTAAAGAACTGTTGAAGCATGCATAGGGTGGCAACTTCATAATAGCACCATTTCTTCTCTCTCGCTCTCTTTTTTCAGAAGACAAAGTGTAAAAACTGTGAAGTTATCCTTGCCTCAGTGAAAGCTTTTAAATGGATGGCTTTTCCAGAAGTAAGAGTGCTTCTCTAACTCTGCTGTTTCCCCAAATGGGATTTGCAATATAAAACCATACATTGATTCGATATTGAGGAAAAGAAATAGGCTTGTATAGATCACTGGAAAGATAAATATGCCATTTAGATTAATAAATAAAAGTTAGTCCCCCCCAAAAAATGAAACTCTGGTAATCCAGACCAATTAGGATTTTATTTACTGTTCATATAATCGCTAGTTTTATGCTCTTCTTATTAATTTTTACATTATAGGCATTTGTTTTGTTGGAAAAATATGTGATTTCTATAAAGAAAAATGTTATAGATATATATTTGTCTTATAAAATTGTAATTCTGAGCTCGATATGAAATATGTACTATGGGGTTTTTTATTTAGACAACACAATAGTACAATTAAAGTATGCTAGCTCTATTTTTTCAGTAAGTTGTTTCCAACTCAAGAGCTCAAATAACAGTTCAATTGCAGCATGAAATGCGGTTATAATAGCCTGAGACCACATTTCCTGAAACTAAAACATGGGAGATAATAGTGTGAAGGTACAAATTAAATGCAAATAAAACAGATTCCCCATTGTTGCTAATCCCTGGATTGGATTTCAGTGAGGAAATTAGCTGTAATGTTTAACTTCTTTGTATAGTAATCATTGACATATTATCAGTTACATTTTCAGAGTTTACATAGAAATTATTGGACAGGGATTTTAAAAAGCCACCTGTCCATCTCTTTAGGTATTAGATGGAAGCCTCCAAGGGTAAATAAAATAGATATATGTAGCACCAACTGCCTCAGGATATTTATGTCAACATGCAATAGTGTCCGTCTAGTTTTCTCATTGATAACTACTTTGGTTATCAACCTGATTTTACTTTGAAGGTGCAACCTAACTTAGGCCTTGTCTATACACAAAAGTTTAACACCATCGTTTTTAATTTTATCAGTGCAAACCCCTAATATGAACACTTAAATTCATTTATACCTGATTTAGATCAATTTATCTGAATTTGGTAATTTATGGGGTAAACCTAAATCAATATAAGGCAAGGTTAAGTTGATTTAGGAGTTTCCTCATTTTAACTTAATAGATTTAGAAACAATTTAGTTAAATCATTGCAACTTTTGCATAAAAACAAAGCCTTAATAGTAGAGGGAGTAGTAAGGAGGTTTTAGAAAGTTCCTATTTAGGGTATGATTTCAATCAAAATACTTCAGATTAACATGACAGCCTTTCCTTATGCAATTGTTACCTTCACCATGGCAGAGAACCATGTGCCATACCAGTGGCATACTATGGCACTTTGAATGCAGGCCCACCCAACCAGTTGCTTCTGCTGTGATGCTCCACTACATGACTGGAAGCAGGAAGTTCAGGAAAGCGACAGTCCCAGAATCACTACTGTGCCAGATGCTCCAGTTGCAAAGGTAACTGGAACATCCGCAGCTTCCAAACTTCCTGCTTCCGATCACATGACCTAGGCCCGAGCCCACCTAGGTCCATCACAGGCCCTGCCATAAAATCAATTCTGGCTACTACCCTTTGCCATGCTAAACTGGTAGCACAATTTCCCTGATACAAATAGATGATATACAGTTGGAAAATAATATCAAAGTAATTTAGTTGCCTCACTTTAGAAGTCTATGCTGTGGCACAAAGACTTTGATATTAAAATTGGAAAGGCTCATTGGGCAATTTTTTCTTTGAATTGTCAATCCATAGTTACATGAGCAGAACGTTTTGTGAAATATGGATTTTTATTTTATTTTGGGGGCTCAACTCAAGATTTCTTTCCTTTTCATGGGTAGCTTCTTTCCAGACTTTTATGTAATGGATTTAGCCTAATAACTTTTTAACTTAAAATTCCAAAGGGGTAGTCTGTTGCAGAAAAACAACAGAGTCCTGTGGCACTTTTAAAGACTAATGGATTTATTTATCGCATGAGCTTTCATGGGAGAAAATCCCACTTCGTCAGATGCTTTGAAGATGGGAAACTTACAGAATGGGAAGAAATTAAATGCAGGGGAGTGTATGACATAGGATCAGGTCAGGCTGTAACAGCAAATCAAAATAGGTGTTGGGATTCAAACACTGGGGAACAGCACACAGAGGAAGGTGAGGTCAAATCACCTGTTGTAATGAGAGAAAAATCCGTAGTCCCTGTTTAACCCCAAGGCAACTGAGTCAAATTTGCATATAAATTCGAGTTCTGCAGTTTCTCCTTGAAACTGTGATTTATTATTCATCTGTTTCAACACAGCTATTAGCAAGTCATCAATGGAGTGAGCAGAGAGATTGAAGTGTTCCCCTATTGGTTTTTTAGTGTTGCGATTTCTGATGTCAGATTTGTGTCCATTTATTCTTTTGCACAGAGACTGTCCTGTTTGTCCAATATATAAGGCAGAGGGGCATTTCTGGCACATGATGGCATAAATCACATTGGTGGATGAGCTGGTGAATGAGCCCTTGATGGAGTAGGTGGCTTGATTTGGTCCTGTGATGGTGTCTTCAGTGTAAATATGAGGGCAAAGTTGGCAGCGTGGTCTGCTGCAGGGATATGTTCCTGCTTTAACGTTTCTGTTGTTTGATCCGTAGTTGCTGGTGAGTATCTGTTTAAGATTGCGGGGCTGTCTGTAAGCAAGGAGATGTCTGTCTTCTAAAGCTTGAGAGAGTGAGGGATCATCTTATAGAATAGACTGTAGATCTTTGATGATATGTTGAAGAGGTTTGACTTGGGGGTTGTAGGTGGCAACCAATGGCGTTTTGTTGTTTTTTTTCTTGGGCTTCTCCTGTAGTAGTTGACTTCTGGGTACCCGTGTGGCTCTGTCAATCTGTTTCTTCACTTCTGCGGGTGGGTACGGTAGTTTTAAGAATGCCTGGTAGAGATCCTGAAGGTGTCTGTCTCTGTCTAAAGGATCAGAGCAAATGCGGTTATATGTTAGGGCTTGTCTGTAGACAATGGATCGTGTGGTGTGTCTTGGATGAAAGCTCGAGGGATGTAGATAACTATAGCGATCAGTACCGAAATACCTAAAACCTTCTGATCCTACTGAACCTAACTGAATTGACTCTGTTAGCACTTGCCCTTGCAAGTGTATATATACCTCCTAACTGTAGTTTCCACTTCATGCATCTGACAAAGTAAGTTGCAGCCCACGAAAGCCTATGCCTGAAGAAATTTGTTAGTCTTTAAGGTGCCACAGGACTTTTGTTGTTTTTGCTATTTACAGACTAATGCGGCTGCCCCTCTGGAACTTATTATAAATCAGTTATCAATAAAATAATATATAACCTCATGATTATGCCCAATCCAATAGGGGCCAGTGACACAATAGCTTGGCAATTCGGTTGTCATGCAAGGTGATGGGAGAATGGTAAGGCCTTGGTTTACCCAAGGTATGAGTGGCTGAGTCCCTTCAAGCAACTTGCTATCAGAAACTTGGCATGTACTAAAATAGAGCCCAGACCACTTTGCTGACAGAATGCTGCCTATGAAATCACTTGTGTTTTAAAAGCTTAGTTTTGTTTGTTTTCAGTCTGACATTGTGGCATGTGCTCTGGCCAGATCCATATTGACTTCAGTGGATGTTCCTTCTGCATACAGATCTGCTTTTCTATCTGACCAGTTGTTTCTCTCATGTTCCTTTGCATGAGGAAAATAGGCATATGTTGTTCTGGCTTCAATGCCAGTAGGCTACCCTAGGGTCAGCCAGCTAGAAAGACTTCCACAGACGCCACAACCAGTCGTGTGGTGGTTCTGTGGGGCCATCTGATCTCAATGACAGGCATGCAGCATGATGATGAGCCAAATAATTTCACTTACTTTCCTCTGAACAGGTATGGTTGTGTGTTTTGTATTAACCGTCATGATCTCTCTCTTCCAGATTTCCAGTATATACAGCTGAGGAGGAGCTCCTAGAATCACAGTGGGTAAGTGAGCATGCTCCCTGTCCTTCTCTCCTTTTTTGTTCCCTCACTATAGTGTATGCTGTTTACAGTGGTGTTGTTTTTCAAAGAATGCTGTGATATTTCCTGGCCATAAATGTTTTCGGTTCTGTGTGCTGATGGTTGTATTCATACTGTTCATGGTTGTTGTAAGGTGTTACATAAGTTCATGTTTTTACATAATTTTCTATACTGTCCACTTTGAAAAAATAAACCTGTATTTTTATTAAATGGTAAATGTGTTTAGAATTGCTGCATAGCTCTATATTTGTGAGTCTACTGGTATCAGCAGAGCTCAGAGAAAACTCATTCAATGAGAGAAGCAATCAGAAATGCTGAAGGGGAAGAGGAAAGCAGAGGAAACACAGCAAAATCAAAATTAAAGTTGTCTATGAGTAAATGGAGAAAATGAGTTGGGAGCTGACCTAGATCTTGGTGAATCAATGCACACTTTCTAGGGTGGAAAAAGAGCTCACTTTCACTGCACGTACTGAAATTTGAACAAAAACAATCAACCGCATGTCTCTAACTTGTGTGAAATACAAAGTGTTCTGCACTAGTCTATAGAGCAAGGGAGGGCAATGCCCAGCGCGTGTGCCAAAAGTGGCATGTGAGCCCATTTGGAGTGGCACACATCACCCTCTGTGGCACCATTGACATTGCCACTCCTGCTGTCAAAAGCCCCTCTGCACGGCTTCTTTTGGTGGCGTGCCTGGGGCCAGGCATGCTACAGAAAGAAGCCACCTGGGGCGGCTGAGGAGGGGTCCCCAGGCATGTTACGGAAAGCTGCTGCCAGGAGCGGCTCCTTTCAGCAACATGCCTGGAGAGGAGCCTCTCCGGCTGACTTTTTTCCGCAGCACGCCTGGGGGGGAGCCCCGTGCCGCCCAGAGTTAGCCATTCCAGGTGGCTGCTTTCTACAGCGTGCCTCGGGGACCCACACCGCACCTCCCAACCCGCCACTCCAGCCGTGGCCGCTGCCAAATTTGCAGGTGGCAGTTGCTTTTTTTTGGTTGAGGAGGCCGCTGGCACTGGCTGAGAGTCAGAGAGGAGGGATTGGCATGGAGGGCAGCAAAGGTTGCCAATCCCCATTGTAGAGATTGTAATCAAGTTGAAACATTAGTTTATATATTTTGTTACTTCAGTAAGATTCAGAAATGACTGGGATAGTGTATAGAGAAAAATAATTCAGATATGAACTATTAGCAGCTCTCTATCAAGAAGTCACTTTGGATTCACCCTGTCCATTGTTTGTTGAGAAAAAGTGATAAAAAATAATAATAGCTACAAATAAAGTTATATGCATGAACTATGTTGGCCAATAATGGTGGAGAGCTGCCCTTCCAATGATCAGGTAATTGCAACTGTCTGGAAGACTGGCTTTATTAAAGAATTAGCTTCACAGGCAAAGGGAAGTTTTCTATATTTCTACAGATCTATGACTGATATTACGACTTAATGACAAATATTTGAGACATCTTGTTATAAAAAGACAAGCAAAGGTGGTCTAAAAATAAAGAAAAATAAAGTTCTCCTTGTATCTATTCCCTCCCTCCCCCCCCCCTTGTTTTACTTGTTCCTGTATATTAAAGGTAAAATATATCTCAGATCTGATGTTTTTGGAAGTATTATTAGTATTAGTATTATTAATACTAAAATTATTATTATTTAAACAGATCTGCATTTGTATATGGTCCTTCTGATCTGTAGCTCTGGTAAAAGAAAGGGGTTCTACATTCATTCTACCAGGAAAAGAAAAAGTATGAAAAAATATATAAAATGAAAAAGAATCAGTCAATCTGAGTGATCTTTCAAACCATAAGAAAACAATTTTGCTATTTTACAACCTGAGTTTTCTGTGTTCTCTTCTTTTTTTCAATATAATTTCATATCATTTTAAAATGAGACACTGGTAGCTTCAAGTACAGAATTATCCACCCACACCACCAGTGAGGTGGGTAATTTGATACCTGCCCTTTTACCTACACATGGTGTATTAATACTTTTTACTTTCTGTTTATTGAGGCATTTTAATACTTTCTTTGTGCCTTGTATTTTGTTTTTATGATTTATAAGTAATTTTTACATTTTAAGATGGTAAGATTTCCGATAATACTATTTTTTCTATACAGTCTAAGCAATGCAGAAGAGCCAGAATGTTGCCCTAAAGGTTTCGATGAAGATTTATCCAATAAAGGGAAATTCTCAGGTGGCATAGAGCTCCCTTAACCAGGTCTATGCCACCTACTCCCTTCTCTGCGTATCATAAGATATGTTTAAGGTGGGTGGTTGGAGTGAAACCAGTGAAATACTAGGGGGTAATTCAGTGGCCTACCTATACATATAACAAAAAGATTAAAATAACAGAATTCACTTGTGTAATTCTCAGATGGTAATGATTTCATTTTAAATATTATCCAACACAAACCTGAATTTTAGAGAATGCTTACAAAAAATCTTAGATAATGCACAGTAAGTCAAATAACTAAAAGTCAAGTGCCCAGATTTCAACAGCATAATAAATCAACTATTAGGCAAGAGTTTTCATTTGCCACACCTAAATATGTTCCTTCCTTCTATGTTAGGGATTCTGAATCCCTACTTCGTTTAGGAGCTTCTTCAAAAGAATAATATTTTTCATTGTGGCTTCCCAACATATGGCGGGGGAAAAAGAAGCTGGGGAGGAAGCAACATTTCCCTCCTTTGTGTTTGAATGGCTGAAAAGATGTCTGGAGAGAGCATATGAACATAAGAAGGGCCATACTGGGTCAGCCCAATGGTCCATCTAGCCCAGTATCCTGTCTTCCAACAGTAGCCAATGGCAGGTACTTCAGAGGGAATTAATAGAACAGGTAATCATCCAATATCCATCCCATCGGCCATTCTCAGCCTCTAGCACACAGCAATCCCCACCTATTCTGGCTAAAAGCCATTGGTGGACTTATTCTCCATTAACTTATTTAGTTCTTTTTTGAACTCCATTATAGTTTTTTTCCTTCACAGCATCCTCTGGCAAGAGTTCCACAGGTTGACTGTATGTTGTGTGAAGAAATACTTCCTTTTGTTCATTTTAATCCTGCTACCTATTAATTTCATTTGGTGACTCCTAGTTTTTATGTTATGAGAAGAAATAAATAACATTTATTTACTTGCTCCTCACCAGTCATGATTTTATAGACCTCTATCACATTGTCCCTTAGTCATCTCTTTTCCAAGCTGGAAAGTCCCAGTCTTATTAATTTCTCCTCATATGAAAACTTTTGCATACCCCAAATCATTTTAGTTGCCTTTTTTTGTACCTTTTCTAATTCTTATATATCTTTTTTGAGATGGAGCAACCAGATCTGCACAGAGTATTCAAGATGTGGATGTGCCATCAATGTA
The DNA here is from genome assembly GCA_007922175.1 of Pelusios castaneus. Classification (NCBI taxonomy): domain Eukaryota; kingdom Metazoa; phylum Chordata; order Testudines; family Pelomedusidae; genus Pelusios; species Pelusios castaneus. Next base: position 9,132,759 of record ML685830.1, read on the forward strand.
TAAATAGGCAATACAATATTTTCAGTTTTATTATCTATCTCTTTTCTAATAATTCCCAACATTGGTAGTTTTTCTGAGTGCTGCTGCACACTTAAGAAAGAAGGAAATGCTACTGCTTAATAGTTAACTCTTAGAACATTTAAGATGAGTATAATTATATAGGATGAAGTATTGGAACCAAATGAAGTTAACATCTCTCCTTCTTCCTCCATGATGTTCCATTTCCTTCCTTTTCCCTTCTAGAATGAGTGTCCTCCCACTTTCCTAGCTGCCTTCCAGTCCTCTCTATGGCTATGTCTACACTGGGTAACTTAAGTCGACTT
>ML685830.1:9138081-9160078 GCA_007922175.1 Pelusios castaneus
CCAAACATGACATAGTTCCTATGGATTATAGCATTTATGAGATATTAATAGAAAATAATATCATAAATGGTTCCCTAAATCCAGACAGTGTCACACAGGGCTCTGCCCTGCCCTTTGGGGAGCATGCCAGGCTCCCCCTGTGCCCCCTCCCCCCCAGCAGGGAGGGCATTGGTGTAGTCCTGGGGTAGCCCTAAGTCGACTTAGGGCTACCCCACATCTACACTGGCTTAATTCGACTTTAAAAAGTCAAATTAAGCCTTAAGTCGAATTAAATCTAGGTTTAATAAAGTCGACTTAATTTTCATTAAGTCGACTTTATTTTCCTTAAGTTGACTTAAGCAAGCTGCTTAAGTCAACTTACGAAAACTGTAGTGTAGACGCAGGGTAAATTAAGTCGACTTAAGCAAGCTTAAATCGACTTAATTTACAAGGGTAGACGCAGCCACAGTGCTCAGAATCTTGTGGGATTGAACCCTAAGTAAAGTGAGGTGACAGTTAACCTTCTGGATTTGTCACTCTGGAAGCCATCCTGTCTTTTTTTTCCCTGTCCAAATAACTTATCCCTATTTCCAGAATTATAAAAATCTGGATGATAGCACGGCTAGAATTGGTGGGATGGTACTAGATACACTCATGGGCCAGATATGATAACATAATTCTGAGGAGATGCCAAAGCCATCAACGATATCAAACTGTCATGCTCATAAATGTTGCTGAACTTCCTGTTAGCAGATGCCGGTGCTAGGCGCTCTAGTAGTTGCCTTTCTCTACTAATTAAAATAACGCAAAAAAAGATATCGCTCTAAGAACTTGGAGCCAAATTTTCTGCTGGTTTAACTTCATTCACTACATTGACTACATTACACAAAATCTTGGCAATTGGACTAGACAGCAGATAGGAAAATGTACTGTACATTATGTCATTAGTGTTATATATTTGTGTGTGCATGTATCTCATTATACTGCAGCATACCTTTTCTCTCACCAATATTCATTTTAGGCAGAACTATGAAGTCATTTACTTTGCAAGTGTGGCTTTTACTCCCATTAGATAATTTGATATGCTAAGATTAATTTACTGATATGCCATAGTGTGTGACCATTATAGACTCTTGCCATTAAGCAGTTTGGGGGTCATTGGCCATCATCGTTTAACATGCAGAATCTATTTTTCTTTAAGTTAAAGGTTCAGGAACATCTCCTTTTTAATCCATTCCAATTTTATAGCCTTTGTTTGCTTAATTAACTTAAGAAGAGAGTCAATGCTGTTTTCAATAAAGCATTTCACAGGTGCCATTGTATAACAAAGTTGTTTAAGAGTATGGGAAAAATGCAGTACAAGGGAAATGCAAATCTGCATAAGCCTCATTGTGATTTAACCCTTTTAGAGCTGAGTAGAGCATAAAAGGCTGACTTTTTTTTTTCTGCAGATGTATATAGACTACACTGCAAACTGAGTCCTCACTTATTGTACAACCTTGGTAATACTGTGTTCAGTTAATCTGCACAGTGCAGAGTCGTCCCCTCAAAAGTAATTCACTTCTTTAAAAAGTAGGAGGAAAATAAATATGGTGCAGTAAAATTGTTGAGCAGAGGAATCTATCTGGACATTTCACAAAACATTTCATTATGCTGATAATTCCCAGAAGTGCCCTCAAGAGTGCTTTAAGCTGAGGATTACTGCACTGGATCTGATGGACTTTTTTTGTAGCCCCTTTAAAAGGCAGTGAACCGTTTTTCTATTTTATTTAAATAATGCCCCTTAAAATGGATTTTTAGAGGTATAATAACTCCTTAAGAGTCAGTTATGCTAAACAGTTTCTCTTGATAGAAATGTTGTAAAACTCGTTAACTGCACAATTTCAGATGCCGGTTTGGTGAACACTAACTGACATGTGAATGGCCAGAGTTTGTAAAATAAATTGAAATAGTTGTTGTATCACACAGCTAGCAATGCACAAGCTGTAGGCCACAAGGGGCTCAAACCTGACAGAAAATTACTTCAAGATGAATGAAAAGTGCTTGTTTCTTTTTATTAGTTTTTAGAGAACAATGAAAATGTTGAATTGTTTACAGAAGGGCTGATTAAATGTGGTCAGTAGGGCCATGTCCCTACTGCTAACTCCACAACCCCCAACCCCTTCTCTGCCACATGCATCTTCTTATAGGCTATTACGGTCACACATCTGTGTGTGAAATGTGCTCATTTTGACATTCCACTGCTGCTCCGAGCTGTTGAGGCCTTTGTTAGGTAAAACACTGTTGTCAAGCCTAACAAGCAGGTCATGCAATTTGCTGGACACTGCAGCAGAGAATAGCTTACTATGAATTGCTTCAACATCTAACAATGCTCAGTTCAGTATTGGAATACATATGTATTTTTTTTCTCTCTTCAGTCTTGATATATGCAATATTTTGAAAAACCATTGCAATTAAAAAACCCACACTGTCCGATAAGCATATTACAGTACAGTGTTTGCTTTGCTCATTTGTCATTTATTATATATAGTGCTGAAGGAAAAAAGTATAGAGGTTTTGAGCTACATTTTTATTACTTAAATTCACTTAGTATGTTGCACTAAAAATGGAGAGGGATGCAAAGTGTTATCCAATATTTTGTTGGGTTGTTTGGTCCCCTTTCACAGCAATTCGAATCAAGGCCGCTTTAGAGGACCGAACATTTATATAATTCATTTACTAAAATATCTGCTATAGTTCAACAGCTTATCAAAGTTCCAGAGTAGTTATTAATCATATAGCAAAGCAAAAAAGTAGGTCCCGTTACAGCAGTGACTAAAAACACTGCTTGTAGCTCATACTATTGTACAAAATTGTCTTCTTTGCTCCACCCAGTTCCTCATTCTTCATCCCTTCCCCCCATCCCAAAGCTCAGATACACACACCACAACCAGGGAAAAAATCAACTATTAACATGCAAGGGTTTGAATGCTATTTGTGGCACTCTGTCACTATACATTGTGTACCGCCCTACTGTGAAAGCAGGTTTTCTTTTTTCCTAGTGGCAGAACATGCTTTCCAGGCCTATTATGTATATAAACAATGGCATATGTAATTACCTTTCCAGGGTGGCAATTATTTCCCCAAATCAACAACTAGAGTTAAAGCAGGATTTCACCCCACCACTCTCTAGAAAAATATTTGGGGATCAAATCTGGTTCAGTTATGTCAGCCTTGGAGGGGACAGATACTATCAGTCTAGGTTTTAAATGGCAGTATGATCTTTTTTTTAACAATAATTGCTTTACATTTTGTTTCAGACTGGTACATTTCAACCTTTGCCTGTAAACCAGATGCTGCACCTGCCCCCAGACTCAAAACTTTTGCATTTTTGCTAGAGAGGATTTCCTTGGCAATTTTGCAGGTCTGAAAATACCATATCTGTCATGTCAAAGTGGTTGGATGATGTGAAATGCTGACTTGCTTCAAGCTATGAACAGTTGTCCCAGCTAGGAAGAGGGAATCTTTTTTTTTTTTTTTTTAACTCTGACATGTGTGCTGTGTTGTATCAAGTTATAGTGCTGCATATGATTTAGAAATGCCCACCACTGCACCTGAACATTAATGAAGAGATCTGCCACCATTTGATTATATCTGACAGATTAATTTACAACAAGACTTGCCTCCACCCCCTTTTTTTTTAATATGAAGCCTAATCCTGCTAAGAGTATCTGCTAAGAATACTCCCAAAGGTTCTCTGCACATTTTAGGAGATTTACAACACCTAGTAACACTGGGATCATATTTAGCACCAAAACACAGTTCTTAGCCGCTCCATTTTTTCAGTGGTTTACAGCTTTGCTCCTGTGAAATCCAAAAGCTTTTCAGTCTCATTGATTCTTACTGGAATTAAATGCATGCTTTCCTGACTAATGAGTGACTTAAGAACATGCTTAAGTGTTTTCCTGAATTAAGGACAAATGAAGAAGACTCTTGAGTGGTCTTTTTGACACTGATGATGTTAAATTTATATAATAGGTTTCAAAAATACTCCTTTTGTAAATAAGAGGGTGTTTGAATGGTAGGTTCATCTTTTCTTCCAAATTTTATAAATTTGAAGAGAGTCTTCTTCCAAACTCAGGCAAACTCTGTATATGAGTTTTGTCCTCTCTCACTCAGAGATGGAGGAGGCCACAGCTTGAAAGAAAAATGTGTCTAGAATTATAGATAAGAACCATCCACTTATTTAACACAAATGATTTTTTTATTTTATTTTATTTTGCTCATGAAAGTAGCCAATTGACAGTCCCATGGATCCAAGTTCTCCATTTCTCTGTGGAATAGATATAGGATGGAGAGGGGCATGCAGATGAGCAGGTAACAGATTTACTAAACGCTCACTTTACTTCACCTCACTGCTCCAGTTTTCATGCTGAGAGGATTAGGCACAGTGGAATCACTTATACACTTTCACCAGTCCTGGAAAAAATATACCACAATGCTAGAATTTTAATTGAACCGAACACTGAAAGAAAGTTTTCAAAAATTATAGGGAAAACAATGTCTTTTTTTCCCCCTTGTCTGGTAACGGGGAAAGGAGAAAAATATCCCCAACCAAACTGAAATCACAGATATCTTGGTTGGGGGTTACAAACACGGTTTTGAAACCTTGCTTTCTTTTACTTTTAATAGGCATGAACATAAATCACAGGAGCCAAGCTTTGTGGAAATATTAATTCTGCCACCAGTATCTGCCTTCTAATTGTCTTCCAGCCACTTGAGTAGATGGTTTTTGGAGTTACCCTGCGTGCTGATTCCATCATTGTTTGGATTGCTAATGAGCTGTCTCAACTAGACAACATTTTCCTGTGTCTCAACTATAGCTGTTCTGAGCCCTCATCTTCTTTTATCTCTGTAGAAATAACATCATAAAATTTCAGTTAAGTTCTCTTAATGGCAAAGAAAACAAAAAAACAACAAACACTAGTATTGTGAGATGATTGTGTGTATTACCTGCCTGCTGATCTCCAATAATCCTTTGTATTTCCATGGTCTCTTTCATGGGAGGATCTCAAAATAATTTGCAAACACCAATTAAGCTTCCCACTCCCGTATGAGGTGGGAAAGTGCTTTATTCATTTTTTGGATGGGCAAACTGAGGTGTAGATAATTAAAGTGTTGTGAACAAAAGCACTACATGTCTCATTGGCAGAGCTGGAAATGGAACCCAGAGATCCAGATTACAGCCTGTTGACTGGGCCCGATTGTCCTCATTTACACTAGAGTAAATCAGAAATAATTCCAATGAGGTCAGTGAAGTCGCCCTAGGATACTCATATGGCTAGAGTTACTCTCTTCCCTGTTTGAATCCAAACAATTTACTTGGTTTGCTGAAATAATTCGGAGCTGCCCTTGTGACTTGCTCTTCTCTACATTTATACTTCCGCTTTCATACTGTACCCTCCATTTCATGCATTTCATGAAGTGGGATTCTGCCCATGAAAGTTCATACGATAAATAAATTTGTTAGACTTTAAAAGTGCCACAGGACTCCTTGTTTGTTTGTTTGTTTGTTTGTTTGTTTGTTTGTTTGTTTGTTTGTTTTGATGAACTAGACTTACACAGCTGTCCCTCTGGAACTTCTCTTCCCTGTGTATTTTGCAGAATCAGCTCAATGGCTGCAAGTCAATTTTCCAAACAATAACCTGTGCAAGACAGTTTAATTGAGTCTAGACATACAGAAACAAAAGCCGGAGTGATGTGACCAGACCCTATTTATCTTAGTGTTCACTCTGAAACTTACTTATGGCTTAGATATTAACACCCATTAACTCTTTCACTGTTGATCATTTTACCAGAAGCACCAAGCTAGTCTTGAAACTTTCTATAGCACATGGCATTGTTGACTGTTCTTGGATAGGACATATCTACTTTTCTCCTCCCAATCTGTTCCCTGTTAATATTAATATAGCTAGGCATGGTTTTATATTCTGAAACAGTGGCATTCTTTTCTGGATTGAAAACAGGATTATGATTCCTTCTTTGTAGTAAATTAGGTTGAGTATAATAAATATTATGTTTCTTAATTTAAGAAGTTGTTTCTGCTTCTGAAAAACAACCTAAATGAGAGGCTCCAGTGAGACACAGACGTTTCTTGGAAAGCACCTACTAAACTCAAGTACCTGACTTCTTTTGTTTCACCACAAGTATCTCCAATTCATCAGTTGTTGAAGTGATTCAATCTGATCTGTTCAGAAGATGGGTTTTGGCAAATTACTAAACCTGTCATTAAGAGGAGGACTGGGTAGGACTGTTCAGGTCATTACAGTACTCTTCATTATTTATTGCACATGGGATAATTTAGCACAAGAGGAGATAGAGAAGATAAAAGTAAGGATAGTTAAATACTGAATTAAGTATGCCATGCTTAAAAAGAGTGAAAATATCAGTTCAAAGGTTCAATGTAAATGTTGTTCTTTTACAAGTTGTTTGGCTTTCACTCGTAACACTGATTATTGGAAAGATACAAAGCTTTTATTATAGGATAAAAACATAGATTTCACATAAAGTCACAGGAAAAAGTGGTTTCAGCCCTTTTGTAAAATAAGAATTAAAAATTAAGGTCTTTGACCTCAATAAACAATTTTCTTTCACTTCTGACCTGTAGACACTTTATACCTTTCCACAACTACTTTACTCCAGTTTTCTTATTGGCAATTACTTACACTGTCATTCAAATCTAATTTCAATATTGACTACTAGGTTGTAAGATCCGTGTCAAACACATACCTGCCTACATGCTCTATTTCTATTAAAAGCTCCTGTAGACAGGGGGAGAGTGAAAGAAAAGAAAAATCTATGACCAGTGATGGTAGTGAGTCAATTATGCTGGCATCGCATGGCCCTCTGAGCTCACATTAAACTCATATTGCTCCTGGTACTTTAAAAGGAACATTTATATTAAAAATTAAAGCAGATAAGAAATGTCTATAGTACATAACATAAAAACTGACTTTTTAATCTAGCAGCGGATCATTGCTTTGTCCCATCATATAGAGAATGAGTGCCTCTGCCCTTAGGGGGCTGTTCCTTCATCTGCACCTTCACCCTTCCCTGTGGCCCTATAAAACCAGTGTGCCAGTTTTTCCCAGGATCAAGGATGCATAGAGTTTTGTGGAAGAAGGGAAGCTAATCTCCCTGGCATTGCTACCAACGGGCTTTGTGTCAATCCAGTCAAAAGTTAATACAGTTTGGAGCTGTTAAGTCCTTCTGGATCCTCCCTGTCTTTTCTACTTAACACCTGCAGCAAGATCCAGTCAACGGGAAGTGAATTCCTGCTGCCAAAGGAGAGGAGGATCCAACAGAGCAGCACAGAAGCAGGTGCAACCTACATCCATCCATCTCTATCATACCCTGCATATGGCCTAGACCAGGGGTCTGCAACCTGTGGCTCTGAAGCCACATGCGGCTCTTTGGCTGCCCCCCTGGGGCTCTGGGCTCCCCCAACCACCGGGGTACCCTGCAGGAGGCCCATGCCTGGCTCTGGGCTTCCCCCAGCCACCAGGGACCCCACGGGCAGCCCATGCCAAGCTCCAGGCTTCCCCCCCCTGCATAAGGGGACCCTGCAGCAGAAATCCTGGCTCACCTCCCTGCACCTCCCACCAGGAGGCTACACCCATAGTGGCTCTCAAAACACTTTGTTATTGAAGGAATTTTCAAAAATGGCTCTTCTTATCTTTTGGGTTGCAGACCTCTGGCCTAGACCCACAGGGCCTGAAAACAACTGCCCCTTGAAGGAATGCCTATTGGAAAACTGCCAGAGAAAACTCACAGAGTTTTCTTGCCTCTCTCGTCCCTCCCATTAATTTCTCAACTGAGGTGGATCAGATTGGGCCACTGAAGCAACTTCAGCCACAGTGAAAGCCACACAAGTCAGTGGAGTAACACAAAGTTTATATTCTACCTAAGTAGCCCACATGGAATCATAGAATGTTAGGGTTGGAAGGGACCTCAAAAGGTCACCTAATCAAAGCAAGGCCAACCTCCATTAAATGATCCCAGCCAGAACTTTGTCAAACAGCACCTTAAAAACTTCTAAGGATGGAGATTCCACCACCTCCCTAGGTAACCATTCCAGTGTAGGGTTGTCAATGGTCCGTAAATCTATGGACAGTCAGTAAAAAAGCATGGAAATTTACTCGTCTGTAATTAAAAGAGAAACGTCCCTAAAAATGTCTGTCTCACTCACAAGCCTCTGAGGCCCACTACTGAAAGACTATTGCCATTTTAAGAGCTGCAGCCAGTATTACCTCTTTAAGAGCCTCTAAAACTCTCCATAGTTGCTGCTGTCTGCTGTTTTTCAAAACTCTTGCCACCAAATTTGCCTCTGAAGGCAGTTTTCTTTCGGGGGGAGGGGGCTTTAAATTCCAGCCACCAAAAGAGCCGGCAGCCAGGAGAAGCTCAGAGGGAGGAGCCTGGGCAGCAGGGGAAGGGTTTTTTACTGATGTCAGTAAAAAAAAAAAAAAACTTCAACTTTGTCAGTCAGAACTAAAATGCAAGGTTGCCAACCAATCACCACCCTCCTACTGACAAAGTTTTTCCTACAATCCAACTTGAATTGCTAACATTTAGATTGGAGATCTGCTGTAACTTACACCATTCACTACTTAAATTATATGCTGTTAGGGGGCAGGAATCATCTTTTTGGTTTGTATTTGTACAGCACCTAACACAATTGGGCTCCAGCCCTTTACTTGGGCATTATGGTACTACAAATGCATAAAGAAATATATTTTTAAAAAGACTACATATGGATTCACATATTGCCCAAGTTCATTATAGAGAATTGCCAGGATTCCAGAAATCTAATGCTGGTAACAAGTCTACTGTTCATAATTAAAAGCTCCCTTCACTGATGTTTTTTCTGATCTCAGTGACAGGCAGTAAAATGATTCAGTGCATCAGAAAGCTGTTGCCATAGTCTGGTTTGCAGCTTTCTTTTGTAGTTGAGCGACTGCTTACCATTAAATAGAGAGTTTATTTTCTAATGGATGCATTTCTATGCTCTGTTCTTACTATCCCCACTTCCATGGAGGTGCCTTTCTACCTCTTTCACATATGACCAATCTCAGTGAACTCTCTGTCTAATTTAATCTGAGGGATTTCTCTGCTTTTCTTCTGTCTGTTTCCATTTTGTGACACAGGTGTTTATAAATAAAACTATTTTAGCTGAAGGTGACCAAAAGTATTAAAGGATATGCACAGTCTCCTGTTTAATACCATCCTGTAGGCAAGAACAATATGTCTTGATCTTGGTATACAGCTGTTTTTCAGGAAGTGATTTACTATGCTGCTATTACTTGTAATGAGAAGTAATTGATTCAGCAGAGTTTTGTGAACTGATTGACTAACCAATGACACTTCCTTGTGGCTAGACATGGCATAACAGCTCTCACCTGCTGGGTACTGTCTCCGCTCTGTGGTGACCTTCCTCTTCCAAGGACTTAGCCCTCTGAAGGCTTTCCCCTTCTGGAGCAGTCTATGAACAAAAAAGCAAGGCACATAAACTGAGTTTAAAAAGTGAGTCTGGATTTGGGCCTCCTTTCCATCAGGGACGAGCCTTTGGGTAATGGTCATCTAGAAAACTCCTGCCTTCAGTCATCCCTTTCCTCCAGAACTGAAGGTCTGTTCTGTAGTCTACCAGCAAATGAGCTGAACTGCTCCCCTTCCAGATGAGGCCTGATAGAGCTGCCTGAGCCCAGAACAGCTCCTTAACCCCTTGTTTATCCAATGTGGGGTTTGCATATCCAATCTTAGTTTTCTAAGCACGTTGCCAGCCTTTCCTCCTGGACTTATATTGGTGAATGTTCAGGTCATTTACAGGTCAGTAGCCTCCCTGGAAAACACCGGATTCACCATTCTGCATCTTGACCTTGTGGTTCAGTTATGTTGGTAACAAAATAAAAAAGAATCAGTCTAAATGATTGTGTATTTTGTTTGGTTAGACCTACATGCATGTCCATGGCAGCTCTAGTTCAGGAAATGTACAGCCTGTATCTCTACATCCTATGGGCCAAATTCTGCTGTCACTGATACTTGTGTAAATCCTAAGTAATTCACCTGAAGTTAATGGAGTTACTGTAGATACACACCAGTGTAAATGAGAGCAGAATATGACCCTTTTCAATAGATTATACATAGACTGGTCAACACCTACCATGACCATACAGCTACACGAGCTATAGGTAACCCTCAGAACTAAATCAGGTGTGAAGAGCAGCCCAGAGTAGTATAGCAGCATGGCCTGGAACCACTATCAGCATTATGATTTATAACTAACTAGATTTATATATTATTTCCCATTCAAAAGTTACATTTTTTTTCAAAGAGTAAAATTCCCCCAGGAGCAGAGTTAGTGGAAGGCATGTTGCACCACTGACACCCATTGCTGGTCCACATGGACAATCATAGGTTCAAGCAGCAGAATAAAAACACTTGCACATTCTGCTGCTCACTATGGAAGAGGTTACCACACAGGCAGAAGCAAAGGACAGACATGTGGGCAGTCCAAGGGTGAAGCCACAAGATTCACATTAGCACACAACCACTTTTCACAAACTGTGGGCAGGAGGGATTTCAGGCACTCCTTTAACCCATTGGTTTTATACTACTACTGTTGCCAATCCCAACTATTCAAAATTGTTAGTCCAGATTCTAAAATCATGAAAGTGATTTAAACATCATGAGATCGGGTTTTTTTGTTTTTGTTTTGTTATTCTTTTTCAAATAGCACATGTTGGCTTCTTTTTGCCTTCTGGTTCTTGAACCTTTAGAGTTCACCTTTTCAAGCTTCTCTCAAGCACTGAGGACTAACAACTTTTTTGAATGAAAGATAACACCCTCACCTAATCACATCAATTCCACGCTCTAGGAAAAACACCAAATGTTGTGAGCCTTGTGATAAAATTGAGGGAGTTGGCAGCCATGATTCATAGAAACTGGAAGGAACCGTGCCTATGTCTACACTAGAAAAAGTTAGGTCACTTTTGTTAAGTCGACTTAACAAAGTGGTTACCCTGAACGGGGGCTTAATAAAGTCGATTTAAGGGTTAATCCATGTCCATACTGTGCTTAAGTCGACCTAAGGGGTCGACTTAAGGGTTAGGTCGACCTAACCAGTGGTTCTTATTAAATCAACCTAAGCTTTCATTAAGTCGACTTAAGGAATTTATTAAGTTTACTTAATGAAAGCCTGGTGTGGACAGGGACTAAGTTACGTCGACTTAAGCCTCCTTAAGTCAACCTAACTTGCCAGTGTAGACATAGCCCATGAGAGGTCACCAAGTCCAGTCCCCTGCACTCCTGGCAGGACCAAGAACCCTCTTAAGCCATCCCTGACAGGTGCTTGTCTAACCTGCTCTTAAAAACATCTGATGGAGATTCCACAACCTGCCTAGACAACTTATTCCAGACATTAATCACCCTGACAGTTAGGAATTTTTTCCTAATGTCCAACCTAAATCTACGTTGCCGTAATTTAAGCCCATTGCTTCTTGTCCTATCATTGACTGTTAAGGAGAACAATTTTTCTCCCTCCTCCTCGTTACAACCTTTTAGGTACTTGAAGACTGTCATCATGTCATATCATATCATGTTTCACATTCAGTGCCTTGTTGACATGTTAAAACACTCTTATTTACTGTTTGGGCAATTCCAGAACCTTCTCACTTGTAGCTCACTGAACCTGACATCAACCAAACAGCTCAGAGGTGTCCTTTATAAAAACAGGCAGGGGAGCCTTAAGGCATATTAGCAGTAATAGTCAAAGCAAAGTTTTGCTCTTTAAAAAAAAAAAAGACCATTGCAGATGAAGCAGATATTCTTTCAAAGGGTCTAAAGCAACTGACACCAGGAAGATCTTCAAAGTGTATTGTTATAACTGGTCATTTAATTTAGCTTTTAGCCGCACTCTTTGGTGTCATTTGCCAGTTTCCTAAAAGTAGTGCTGAAGCGCCTGCTGCTTAGTTGCTGTTAAAGCTGTGAGGCACTTTCCTAGACTAGACTAGAGGCTAGCATGGGAGAGGATCCATTGCTGATTATCATGCAAATCAGTTGCCTCTGCTGTCTCCAAAGAGGCTCCCAGCTTTGCTTCCCTGTTGATTCTTTCATTGTCACAGGGATAAGGCTAACCATCTCCTGTGACATTACAAGCTGCAAAGATGGGTTCTCCTGACAGTGATGGGTATTCAGAAATGAATCTTTCACATAGGAAAGAAATATGATTTTGTTTAAGAAAATAACCATACATAATTGGACTTCTGTCACTTTAAATTTTAATGGTAATAGTAGAACTGAGGCATCTGGAACTTTAAATTACAGCTTTCAGTGGCTTCTCACTGAATCTCTCAATTATTCTTCCTAACTACTTTCTCGGAGCATGTGCACCATGACATTGATATCACAATTCAAATCTAAATTCAAAACTGACTGCAGAGCTGTGAGATATGTACTTGCATGTGTTCTGCCTTGCACGATCACTGAAGATCAGAGGGACAAAAGGAAGAGTATCATTTTCAGCACTATAGCCAGCTGCTTGCCAAAGATTTGAACTGTGGCAGACAAAACCTTGTAGTCTAACATGAAACAGCTAAGAGTGACCCGCATGTTTTGCCCATTAAGTTGGCATCTAGCTCACCTGCCACCTTCACACTGATCCAGCAAGGGGCAGCTCTCTCAGCAAGCATTGCTTTGGTTTGGGCCAGTCCTGTGTTATGATGTGCACAAAGAAAATCCAGCCAATTTGGACAAAGCATTGGGAGAGGTTGGATTTTTATTATTATTGTTATAAAATGTTCTTATTAACTGGGCTTCATAAAAAGGGGGGTGCTAGGAGTTTTGCAGCTGGTGGGCAGAGAGCAAAGAGGGAAAAGTTTTAGTTCAAATGTGTTCATTAAATAATGGGTCCAAAAAAGGAACAGAGTGAGAATTTGCAGCTGGTGAAAGAAGAAAGTTTAAACTGGGTCAGCTTTCATTAGAAATTATTGTTGTGTTAATATACCATGCTCATTGTTATTAACTTAATGTGTTTTTCATTCCATTATTATGTATTTGTTGTTTTAAAATATGGACAGAGGGCAAAAATTCTGCACATGTGCTCATCATCCTCTGCCTAGGAAACCTCCCATTGCTCTTCCAGCCCCTCTACCCCTCCCATATTTGTTTGACTTTCTTATAATCCAGACTGGGAGTGAGGTCAAGACTTGTTGTAAATAGGGCTTGTTCCTATATACCACATAAATCCCAGAATTTTGAAAATAAGTAACATGGGACCATTGGGAGGAATTCCTATACAGAGAGAGTATATTCACTTGAATTCACTTACAAGTGAGAATTCACTTGTAAGTGGTATGTTTTATGCCAGTAACGGGATGTGCGCTCCTGAGGGCTAGGAATGGCTGGGCCTGCAGTGTAGAGTAAGGGGGAATGGGTTGGAACAAAAGACCATCTCAACCCTTCTGCAGCCTTGCCTAGGTAACTAGGAAACTGCATACAGTAGCTTAAAACCAGCTCAGGTATGTTCCCATCTGTTTCCCCTGTATAGCTCAGAAATAGTGCAGCATCATATGAGAAAAGTTTGGGGGTTGGAGAGGTGGTGCTTATGTACACATACAGTTTATCAGTATCTGCATAATCCGAGCCTTCATTTTAAACTAAGTTTCTAGAATTTATGTTTATAAAGAAAGCTCCCGAAGGTGAAACACGTGCAAAGCGATGCTCTGGAGTCTGTTGCAGGTGAAGAGGGGAGTGATAGTGAGCAGGAACGAATGGTGGTGATGTAAATATAAATGCATGAGAAGGGCAATTTTTTTTCTTTATTAAATCAGATTTTTACAGTGTTTGCGGAAAGCAAGAAATGCTGAATTATATTTAGATAATCGTTCCATAAATAATGTGTGTTTTCACAACAATCACAATGTCTGGAATTTATGTGCTAATTACAGACCCCAAATCATCTCTGCACAGATTTGCAATTAAAACTGAAATATTTTCATATATACAATGTGATTCCTGTATTCATAGCAACAGCTATGAGACTTGCTGGGTAGTATTTGCTCAGTAAAGTTGAATATTTTATGTTTGAAAACAATTGTATTACTTTTCTGTCCTCATATTTGTTATTTTGAAAGCTGAAAGAGTTTAAAGTTTAGTGCTGAGCTGTTGAGAGGAAGGGGTTTAAATGAATATTCTTCTGTAGTAATTCATATACTACAAGAATCCATAGGAACAAATGGTAATTCAAAGACATTGAGAATACTATAATTCTTGTGTGCAGTTGTCTTCTCAATATATATTGTAAAAAAATGCATACTTTTAGAGCCATGTGCTGACAGCAAAGTACAGCAAGAATGCAAATTTAGGGAGAATGTTGAATAATTCAGTAGTTTGTTATGTGAGTAGATCTGATTGGTCCCCACTAAGATGTTGGCCATAAAAAATGATTTCCCATGATAGCATTGGTCTGGGGTAGGAGGTTTATAATGTCCATAAAATGGGAGAACAAGGCTTACTTGAACTAATAATATCACGGCTGCACAGAATGATTGATGGTCTTTAAAAAGGCCTAGATTGGTTTCATCTTTCTTCAGATTTTATCTCTGACTTGTTCTTAGTCATGTGCAATCACTAAGGCCAAGAGAGGTAACAAGTGTTTGATGTATGATACTTGAGCCACTTTTGTCAGAACTGCATTTATTTTAAGATGCACTCATTTTTGATACTCCTACCATGTATATGTTTTCTATGTTTATTTTTTTCCAGATGATGGGATGGGTCAAGAGGTATGCCAAGCTCTCATAATACTTGTGTTGCCAGAAATTGGAGTAAGAGGAAAACAGATCCTCCGCCTTGCAGTGGGACCATTTCCATTACATATTAAATGTATTCAGAAGTGTTCAGGGCTAACATCTTCCTGAGAGAACTTCAAATTCTTTATTCTTTTGTGTATGTGCACACCTTTCAGAAAGCTCCTTATAACTCCTCGAATATATTATCTGTTTTCAATTCACTCCATCCTTCATAATCTGCAGAGAGCCACAAAAACTCCTTTTATAGCCACAGAAATTTCTATTTGGGAAAAAATATTTAAATTAACCAATTGGAAGAAAGGGTCATTCTATCATGTTTCTGAACACTTTCTCATCTCCTACAGATCATGCCAGATATCTTAATCAGTTGCTTAAAACATCCTTATCAGTAAATTATTCATAAAAGATTGTATGTGTGTGAGCCATAAAACATTTGTCAGAGGCCTTAAGGAATTAAGAAAGGGTTGTTTGAATAGCTTTGTGTTGTACCCCTATTCATTTTGGGAACTTTCTGTCTTCCCTATTTGTTCTATTCAGAGGAATAGTAGACAAACCAGTATAATGCCAAATTTTTATGACTTGATTTCATCTCATGTATCTCTTATATACTGATATACATATACGTACAAATTATGTTTTTATAGGTATATGTATGTGCATATGTTATATAAGCTTATAGGTTCTCACTCACGATGATTTTATCTAATGAAGAGTTTAATGGTCTTCTGTTTTGACAATTTAAATGCTGTCTCAACATTGTTGAACAAAATCAAGAGCAGTTTTTGGCAATTAATTTCTGCAGTCAATAGCATTCTCAAACTGGGCAACTCCCCTTGGAACTGGGAGCCACAACAGAAAAGGCTGTGTGAGTGAAAGAGCAAGACAATTCATTAGTTGGATTCTGCAGCAGCTCAAAGTGGCGGGGGATGTCAGCCCCTGCTCCTGTGCTTCAATACTAATGAGAGTCATTGCATATTCATAACCCTAAATACAGTCGGCTTTTTATAAAAACTTTTGTCACCAAGGCTTCACGGCAAGTGCAAAGCATTGCACTCTTCATGTCGTGGCACTTCCGCCAAGTGAGTGCAAGAGCAAGATTGATTGTTTTGCAACGCAGCTTGACAGGGAACTAAGAGATACTGCCCCAAGGGTTCTGAAAGTAAGCTTAGTTTGATTACAAGGCTCCAAGTAATCAAAGAAACAAAAAAGGAAAAAATGTTGTTGGGGTGGGGGTGGGTTTTTTTTTTTTTTTAATTTGTTTTTTAAAGATAAAGGAATGCACCAAAGATATAGCTCTCCTTGAGTGTTCAGAGTAATTATCTGTTGCGAGTTTAGAAGAGTTCATATCAATTTTTATCATTGGGGAAAAAGAATGGTAGGCTTTAGCTAACTTGTTCCCATGTTGTAGGAACACTGCTGCATGTTTTAATAGATACGAATCTCTAAAACTGTATGAAGTTTCACGTCAATATCAATAGCAAAGATTAGTGAACTCAACCTGTCAGATATTAAAATCAGTTCTGCCAAGTGTTATGCTACCCAGAATTCACTTCTTGCAGGTTTCTTTTCATTTTCTTATCAGTTTCCCCTTCTCTCCATAATTATTACTATTTTTATTACTCATTTTGAAAAACAACCTTTCTAATGTGCTCGCAATCAAATCCTGAGGGTCCACAGCACTCCTAGCCTTTGACCTCTCGATACCTGTCTGCTGGGGTAGCTATTAGCATCCCCTGGAGTCAAAGAAGGGAAACGTATGTTTCAGCACCCACTTTGAAAAAGCCTTGAGCATTTTCTCACTCG
This sequence comes from Pelusios castaneus, assembly GCA_007922175.1. NCBI lineage: Eukaryota > Metazoa > Chordata > Testudines > Pelomedusidae > Pelusios > Pelusios castaneus. Next base: position 9,154,707 of record ML685830.1, read on the forward strand.
TAATGATGTCTTCAGCTGGAATGCCAGCACATTTCCACATCTTTTTGACAGGCAAGCAGACTATAAAATATACATAAAATTAAATAAAACGGGACATTAAACAAAGGTTTCAAAATCTGATTACATGCCGGGTTGGGGGTGCGGTGGGGGTTAAAATTTCCAGATGCAGGCATTCATACAAAATATCTTCCTGGCTCCAGATAAATCACGAAATATTAGCGGTGAGGAGGTTTCTCAGTAAATTGTTAAATATTTTAGTCATATGTATACAGACTTTGAAAATACAGGAATCTTGTAGTTATGATTGATTGAGGTAACTGATTATCCACAGATATTTTAAGTGTTGAGACATTAAATTGTCAGCCATATCAGTTTGATTGCAGTAAAACATGAAAACATTGACTTTTGTCTAGTTAGAGAAATTTATTTTTCCCAGAATGACAATCCTTTAAGTAGAAACCAGGCAGCCTGCCAGCTCTCCATGTCATACATTGAAGTTTGCAAATGCAACCCATATTTTCCAATGTTTTTCAAGGTTCAATTAATGGTGCATAGGTCTTTTGCAAATAGTCTTGTAATAAGCAGATTTCCAAACACTACTTGGATCTTACTTAGGCCTTGTATGGAACAGTATTTATTCATTGTGAATAAATGAACAGCATATATAGTGGTTTGCATTCACGGTGTATACCTAGTCAGAGCTCTTCACTTATGTAAAACATTTCTCTGAAAGAAACAGTAACCCTCTTTGGACTCCGGCTATATGAACAAGTTTGATTAATATATTTTACAAGTCTGAAGTAAATGCTCATCATAACTGTCAGCAAGCTGACAGCTTTCAAAAAGAGCCTTTGTTCCCAGAGTGAGTAATTTGTATGATCTACTTTCAGAGACCACATTCAGAACCTTAGAGGAAGGAGGCATTACATTCAAGTGAATTCCACTCAGAATGTGATTGCTGTTAAATCAGTTTTGTATTCCAGATCCTTGATATATACATACTATTGGACAAAATAGCAAAGGCTGTCTTTTTTTATTTGTTGTTACTATGTATCAGAACACCTGTGCATTTCATTATATAAAAGTGTATTCATGGATTTTTGTACCTACTTAGAAGAATCACAAATATTCGATGCTACATAAGAGATTTTTTAAATAAAATTCAGGTACCGGGAAAAACATTAGATTTTAATAATGGTGTTTTTGATGACTGAAATCGGTCATTGAACGAGCTGGAAAATGAGGGGGAAACAGAAAGATGGATGGCTAAGTTAAACCTTGTGGAACACAGGAGATCATCTATTAAATGTTTTCTTAAATGCTACAGTAACAACTGTAGGAACACTAATGTAGTAGTTACCACAGTGGAGCAGCCCATGGGCCTGTGCAGTCTGATATTCTGCCTCCAGTGATAGCCAGCAAGTACTTCATGAAGGTGGAAAGTGTGATAACCAACTACTGACCAGCTGTGATTGTAGAGTGGTGTAGAAAATATTTCCTTCCTGACCCTTGCAAGCAAATAGGTTCGTACCTACTGTTATGCTAAGTAATGGGCCAAACTCTGCTGTTAGTTATATGAGGTAAATGTGGAACACTATTGAATTGAAAAACTTCCTCCAAGTTTATATCAATGCATATGAGACCAATTTAAAAAGCTGTAGCTGTGCTGCCTTTTTACTTCATAAAGTGTCCCCTATGTTGAGCAAAATGTGTCCTCCACTGAAGTATGCCCCAAATATTTTTTTTTTCTTTTCCAGACTAAGAGCCTGACCTAAAGTCTGAAATCTATCAGTATTTCCAGTAACAACAATACGCTTTGAATCAGGCCCTAGCTGCTTTTTTTTGCAATATGACATGGTAAGTAAGGCTACCATATTTCTTACCATTTCAATTGCTCTTTTTAATCTCTGCCCTGTCTCTCTTAAGTGAGGAGTCCAAAATTGGGTGTACTCCACATCCCACTGTTTGACATAACATCATGATCATATTTTCTGTCTTATTTTCCGGTATAGTGCGCCCAATGTGCAGTCCGTTGTTTTGATGGTTTTTGGAGGGGCGGCGGGGGGGGGTTGTTTTGTTGTTGTATGTTTGTTTTGGTTTAAAACTGCTGTTGTGCACTCGTCAGATATTTTCTACAAGGTATCCATTATGTCTCCTAAATCTTTATTATCAAACATTCTTCCAACTCAATATCCCATCTGGGCACATGAGAAATTTAGACTATAATGCTATTACCTTACATTGTCTCAACTTACATTTTCTGCCAAACTCCGCCAACTTGTTTAAATCCATCTTGTATTTCCTATAATCTGTGATTGCAGACCTGCAAGCTGTTCAGCACAGGTGGGCCTTGTATACAGTCCCATTGACTTCAGTGGGGCTCCACACAGGTATACAAGTCCATCCATGCAAACCAGATGGCAATATCAGAGCCTATATTTATAAGCAACTTAGTATCATTAGTCAATCTCATCAACTCACTGTAAGCTTCTTTATTCAAATCTAAAACTGATAAGGAGTTTAAAGTTGGGAGGCAATACACACTCAGAATATTATACAGAAAGGTCTGGATGACTTTGAAGACGAGTGATAAAGATGGAATGAAATTCAGTAGTACAAAGTGCAATAATAGGGTCTAATACTAAAAAATTCTGCTACAAGCTGGAGGCTTATTATTTAGGAAGCAAGATAGAGGCATGGGTGAGTGGATCAATCACAGCATGATTATGAGGCACCAAAGTAATGCTCTCATGAAAAAGGTAAATGTGATCTACAGATGTATCAGATGAGGAATTTCCAATAAAGATAGAGATGTATTAATGCCATTATAGAAGGCACTGATAAGACCTCCTCTGGAATACTGTGGCACTTTTAAAGACTAACAGATTTATTTGTCACATGAGCTTTCGTGGGAGAAAATCCACTTCAAAGCACCTGATGAAGTGGGATTTTCTCCCACAAAAGCTCATGCGATAAATAAATCTGTTAGTCTTTAAAAGTGCCGCAGGACTCTGTTTGTTTCTCTGCAATAGACTTAAATGGCTACCCCTTTAGAACTGGAATATTGTGTAAATTCTGATCACTCATGTTCAGAAAAGATTAATTCAAACTGGAATAGATGCAGAGAACAGCTACTAGGATGATCAGAGAATAGGGCTGGTCAAACTATGTACATGAACTAGGCAGTTGCCTAAGGTGCCAGGTTTTAAGGGGCACTAAATTAGATGGAAGTGATTTTTTTTTTCTCTGTTTAAAAAAATATATTATCATTTTTCTCTCTATTGAATGTGCATGCAGGGGCGCCAAAGTCATAGTTTGCCTAGGGCATCAAAATCCCTTGGGCCAGCCCTGTCAGAGATGGAGGGCCTATCTTATGAGAGGAGACTGGAGGAGCATGGCTTGCTCAGTTAAATAAAGACAAGGCTGAGAAGGCATATGATTGTCCTTCATAAATACCTCAGGAGGGAAAATCCCAGGGAGGGTGAAGAGCTATTTAACCTAAACACAATGTTGGAAGAAGAACAAATGGGTCTAAACTGGCCCTGGTAGGTGGCAGGGCTCAACAACCTGGAGAATCACTTCCAGTTTGTCTTATGTTTCTAGAAAATTATGCTTGAGAATTTCAGCCAGCCAGCTGCAGGAATCAGGAAGGGATCTTTTTCTCCACAGTGTTTTCAGATTCTTTTATCTCCTTCTTTTGGAGCATCAGTGATAGCCATAGCTAGAGATGGGACCCTGGTCAGGGTTAGCCAGGGCTCTCAGGTAGTTCCAGACATTCTGTCTCTCTACTGCTTGGCTGGCTGGTTCTTGCTCACATCATCAGTGTCCCTAATTGATCACCACATGTATGGTTGGGATGGTGTTTCCCCCCAGATCAGATTAGCAATGATCTTGAGGTTTTTTCACCTTTCTCTGGGTCAGAGTGGGTCACTTACCAGGATTATCTGCGTATATCTCACCGAATTATTCCCCTGCAATAGCAGGGCCCTTGAGCACTGGTACATCTCAGTCCCCCTTAGTCTCTGCCTGTGAGATATAAGTTCAGTTTTCTGAAGGCTGTAACACTTTTTGTCTAATTTAGGTTCGTTTTAAGGTTCAGTGTGGGGGGCTGGGTGATGTTGGTGGCCTTTGGTATACAGGAAGTCAGATTAGATAGTCTGTTGGTTTCCTCTAGCCTTAGTTTCTATGGCTATGTCTACACTGGGGAATTTAGGTCAACTTTACTAAGTCGACTTTAATAAGTTGACTTTAAGTCGACTTAAGGTAAGCCATACTAAGTCGACTTAGAGAATCTACACTAGTCGACTAGTTAGGTCCAGGGGGAGGTGAGGCTCCTTTGGAGCCTCAGCTCCCCAGGCTAGGAGGGCTTGTCCTAGGGAGAGCCAGCCCCGCACAGGGCTGGCTCTCCCCAGGCAGCAAGCCCCGGAGTGGTCTGGGGGAGAAGGGAGCGTGGAGCTCCCTTCTGCCCCGGACCACTTGGCTCCTTTCTGCTTCGGACTTCTCAGGTCCCGGGCAGAAGGGAACCCTCCTGGCTGGGACCACTCGAGTCCCGGGGATAAGGGAGCCCCACGCTCCCTCTTAGCTGGGACCCTGCAGTCCCGGCCAGGAGGGAGAGTGGGAGACCCGCACTCCAGCTGCCGGCTGCCGGCTGCTCGGCAGCTGGAGCGCGGGTCTCGGGGAGAAGGGAGCCCCACCCTGCGGTCCCGACCAGGAAAGAGAGCGGGAGACCCGTGCTCCGGCTGCTCCCAGATCCTCCCGGCTAGGAGGGACCGCGGGGCTCCCTTCTGGCCAGGCTTGAATGGTCCCAGCCAGAAGGAAGCCACGGCTCCCTTTTTGCCGGGACTGTACTCCAGCTTCAGGGAAGTCTCCAGAGGCTTCCCAGGAGCTGGAGCGCGCTCTGCCGGCAATTGCCGGTGCTCTGGCTGTTTGAGGAGGCCTGAGGGATTCCCTAAACAGCCAGAGCACGGTGCGAGCAATTGCCGGTGCTCCAGCTGTTTAGGGAAGCCCCCGGGCCTCCCCAAACAGACGGAGCGCCGTGCAAGCAATTGCCGGTGCTCCAGCTGTTTAGGGAAGCCCCCAGGCTTCTCCAAACAGGTGAACATAAGAACATAAGAACATAAGAAAGGCCATACTGGGTCAGACCAGAGGTCCATCTAGCCCAGTATCTGTCTACCGACAGTGGCCAGCAATTGCTGGCAGAGCACACCTCAGCTGTTTAGGGAAGCCTCCGGAGCCTTCCTGGGAGCTAGAGTGTGGTCCCAGCAAGAAGGGAGCCGGGAGAGCCACCCACCCCTGCTCAGCCCGCAGAGCCATCTGTGCGCCAGATGGCTCTGCCGGGATGAGCCGGGAGCAGCTTCTTGGTCCCGGCAGAG
>ML685830.1:9160178-9181297 GCA_007922175.1 Pelusios castaneus
CAGAACAAGGGAGCCACAGTGGCTCCCTTCTGCCAGGGAGCCATGTGATGCTCCCTTGTCCCCCCTGCCCTAAGTCAACCAAGTCGACTTAGGGCGTCCGCACTGCTGAAGTCAACTTAAGAAGTCGACTTAAGCAGTAAAGTCGATGTAAAACTAGGTTTTACAAAGTCGACTTTACTTTTCCTTAAGTCAACTTAAGCAACAGCTTAAGTCGACTTAAGGAAACTCCAGTGTGGACTCAGAGTAAATTAAGTTGATTTAAGCAGGCTTAAGTTGACTTAATTTACAAGTGTAGACACACCCTATGACTGTATTAAATAACACAGTTGATCTCTGTATATACACCTCTATTAATTTCTCCTCAGCCTGAGGAAGAACCATTCTCTACAAATCTTTGTTTCCTATCACTTAACAAATTTAAATCCAATATAAGAATTTTTCTCTTTTCCTTAATGTTCTCTTTTGATGGTCTTTACAAAAAGATTTCTGAAAATCCAAATAATTTCACTTTACTGGGTCATCTTTATTTGCTATATTATTAACTGTTTCAAAGGATTCTAACAAGATATAGAAGCATAATTTTTCCTTGCAGAAGCAATGCTGCTTTGACCTATCAGGTTATACTCCTGCTATACTGTATTATTCTTTTCTTAATTAGACTCTCAGCAGTTTGCCCAAGATCAAGGTGAAGCTGGAATCTCATTTGGCTACTGTAAAAAAAAAAAAAAAACAAGTTACCACATTACTGGTAATATTTCAGGAAGAAGATAGGGGGTGGGGGGGTTGTTGCGGAGTAGGGCATAGGACACATTGCATCTCCCCTCATCAATATCTCTACTACTTCATACTTCATTTTCTTCAGTACTCCTGGATGAATATTGTCCAATCCTGGTTATTTACTATAATTAAGTTTCTCAAGTTAGCTTTCTCCTGACATACATCTGTCCATTAAGGCCACAAACTTATTTCCTGTGAAAAGTGACCTTGGAATAGAATTTAGAAGAAGTTCAGAGAAGAAATAGACAAATCATTAAGTGTGCATCTACACTAGTAAATTAGGTCGACATAAGCAGGCTTACGTCAACTTAATTTACTCTGCGTCCACCCTGGAGTTTCCTTAAGTCGATTTAAGCTGCTGCTTAAGTCAACTTAAGGAAATTTAAAGTCGACTTAATAAGATCTGCTTTTAAGTCGACTTTAATGCTTAAGTTGACTTCTTAAGTCAACTTAAGCAGTGTGGACGCCCTAAGTTGACTTAGGGCAGGGGGAAAAGGGAGCCCCTGCTCCCTTCTCCCCAGGAAGCCACTAGCGGCTTGTCCTGGAGAGAGCCAGTCCCGTGCAGGACAGGCTCTCCCCAGGACAAGCCGCTAACGGCTCGTCCCAGCTCCCTTCTCCCTGGGACCCCAATGGTCCCAGCCAGAAGGGACCGTGGAGCTCCGAGCGGTCCCAGCTAAAAGGGAGAGCGGGGTTCCCTTTCTGCTGGGACCCCAGCGGTCCCAGCCAGAACGGAGCCCTGCAGCTCCTTTCTGGCTGGGACTGCGCTCTAGCTGCTGGGGAGACCTAGTGTAGGCTCTCTAAGTCGACTTAGTAAGCCCAGCTCTAAGTCGACTTAAGAGTCCTGTGTGGACTCTCTAAGTTGACTTAATAAGGTCAACTTGTAGTCGACTTAGTAAAATCGATTTGGTAAAGGTGACCTAAATTTCTCAGTGTAGATATAGCCTAAGGGACTGAAGAGATGGACTCACTAGGAAAGGGTAAGTTGTAAGCATTTTTAAAGCGACTGACAACTAAGAAAATACATGATAAAAGTCTACTAACATTTAAAGGGTTCAAAACTAAACAGGGAAACAAAGGAAAATGGCAACTCTAAGATATCTATTCTTACAACAGAAAATAAGTGCATATCTCTAATATGTGGTACTGTAACTACTAGTGAATGTTGACTTTTTAATGACAACTATTGTAGGATAGTGAATGGTGGTAATGGAGTGAAATTAAGAAAGTGGAATGCTTAGTGATATTTCTTGACAGTATAATCTATTGGGCTGTGGTACAGTCTCCCATGTTAATTGGTGGAATCCCCATCAGTTTAGGATGTTTGAATCTATATTGGACAAAACTCCTATAAATAAGGAGTAAGGAACAATTCTGGATTTACAGGGAGATAAATAAAGTGATCTAATAGGCCTTTTCAGTTTCTAACCTCTATAAATTTCCCTATCACCCTCTATAATAAAGAATGGTGCAGAATAAATAAGCATATAACTTCTCTGTTAATTCACTCTCCTCCTTAATTACCCTCCTCCCAGTAACCTCAGGCGTTCTAGAGGGCTTGCAGTTCACAATTGCAGTCTTCCTGGTTCTAATCTATTTAATATTATATTTCTACAGATCTCTACCTATTTTAATTCCTATAGCCTTTTTGCCCTTTTAACTTGCATATTTCATTTTGTGCATTCCAATATCTATGTTATTCTAGCAAGGTTTCTATTCAATAAAGTTTTCTGAGCCCTAACAAACTGCCTTAATCTACTTCTGTACTGAACCAGGCTAGTATAACTCTCCTTGTCTTCACCTTTTTTCTTTTTGATCTGTAGTTCATGACACAAAACCATATATTTTGCTATTCTGTTGATTTGATTTATGCCTCATCTGGAATTGTAGAGGTTCACCAGTAAGCTGATTCATCCCTGCAAGAGGAAGTTTTTAAACTCTGACTGAACCTGACTGAACCCTGACATGGGTTCAATAAGAATCCCATCAGCTAAAGCTTGTTGGAGGATGCACTGAACCAGCTAATCTTATGTCTATGCGGGCTGCACCCTGCCCCTCGCCGCCATCAGTGCTCCTCATTATCTGGCTTATTGCAGGTGTTTTCTACCACTGTAATTTACCCCATTCTCTCCAAGTGCACTTAAGATTGCCAGGGTCCTAAAACCCAGGTTCTCCCAGTAGAATCCAGAGGCTGAATCAACACAGGGCACTTACCTGTTCCTAATTTCCTGTGCCACAGGATGAGTCAAACAGAATTGCAAGGTCGGTCATTTTCCTTTTTTAACTGGCCACCTGGCTGATCCTTTGGTTTCCAACATTTGTACACGCTCTTCTTTGTGCTAGTGTCCATTCTCCTTATAGTTATGAAATTTTTCTTTCTAAAGTAATCATCACTGAATTACCCCTGGGGTCACCTTCTGTTGTGGCAGCTAATATAATTTGTGGTGCACTGTTACCCAGTGAAGCACCTACTTTCATCTCCTAAAATGTACCACAGTCTACCAATTTAAGAAGGCATTTATGGTGCAACCATTTCCACAATGTCAGATTCAAGAATCACCACCTCCTTTGTAGGTTCAAAAACAAGGTGTCTACAGATCAGAAGCAAGGATTGTGTTTGCCTACTTGGCATTTCTGCAACTGTAAAAACTTCTTAAACTATTTACTGCTGTTCACTCACCCTGGCCTACTAATCCTAACTGGCTTCCCAGAATTATGAGTCATGATGATGGCCTCATCGTTTACTCACAAAAACCTCAGCAGAAAATCCCAGAAAGCAATCAGAACCCATGAAGTCACCCACACACTTTGATTTTAGACCAATGTTCTCAGAGTCAATCAGGCCTTTTGCTACATACCCCTTCAATTTACTTTTCAGTTTGATCTATCTTGCATGAAATAGGGTTAAAGGTGACCTGACTGGAATATCTGGGACGTTTTTCAGGCATTGTTTATGTTAACATTTGTTAGGTTATCTGGGATACTCTGAAACACAAGTGCACCATTATTTCTGAGGACTGATTTGTCATGTTATGAGTAAGGGAACTTTCAGGTACTTTCTTAATTTCAGTGTTTGCTCAAATAAATTAAAATAGCTATTTAAATAAAGCTGAAACAAGACTATTTCCAATTGCCCATAGGCAGACATACAGGGACAAGTGTTACAGTTGATTTAGCCTCTATGTTTCTCTTTTACTTGGCTTAAAAGCTGAACAGTTGACTGAAAGATGGATGTAAGTAAGATGAAGTGATTAAAAACAATTCCATTCTATAACCATTGTAATAATTTTGTTCTATAATTGTTGCAATAATACCAAGTATGACTGTATTTACTCAACTCTGGTCTATTCTATTATCTTGTATATCTGATGGTCTCTTTCACTGTTTCTTAAGGAAATAATGGGTACTGAGAACAATTCCCTCTATCTATAGTAAAATAATAGTAATTACTTCTGTGAAAAGTTTAATCGCCACAGGGTGAGGTCCAAAATGCCACACTCAAACCAAATCACATTTTGATTAATATTCCAAAAGACTTTTCCTTCCAATCTCTGCGTTCATAATGACATACCACAAAAGTTAAAGGGGCACTGTCCTCAGTTTTCACAGCATAATCATAATGCTCACACAATTGCAAGAAGTACTAATACTTAAGCAGTAGTTGCATTTGGTAGTGTAGATGTAGCCTAAAAGGCTCTGGCTTTGATGAAACCAGATGAGTTTTGCCCATGAATTGACTTAAATATGGTTGGTTGTTTGGTTGGTTTTACGGAACATTAATTTAATAAACTTCCAGTTATATTAGTGCAAGAAACAGCAAAGTTAGTGGCTTTGGATTTAAAAAAAAATTATTTTGGACTAGACAGTGCCATTCAAATGCTGCCCATGCTAATAAGTGAAGCATAGGTACACCACCCCAACAGGAGGCTTGGAAGGCATTCTTGGAAGGCATTCAGGGTTTCTTGGTTGTACAGGATTGAAATAATTTGCAACAGTCCTTTCTGGGCAGCATCACTGGCTTGGCTGTGGGGAGGAGCAGTCATGGTTCCATCTACTCTGCCCTCTTTGCTTCTGTGGGGGGCTGTGATCCAGAGAACCTTAACCTGAGCTAGGTAAGGTGCAGAATATGCTTTCTCCTAATTCTGTATGGCTATGTTAGATCTAGATACCATCTAGACCTAAATGACAAAATTATCAATGTTAATCTAGAATATACTACTCAAAACAGAACTAGAAGTCCATTGTAGGTGATATCCCGTATTAAACTAAACTGAAAAAAAAATAAAATAAGGTCATTCTCATGCTGGAGAGTGGTTCTCAAAGGCCTGTTGCCTAGTAATTTGATGAGGTGAAAATCATTATCCTTTAACTTCGAAATGCAGAATTAATTATATCTTCTGTTTTGAATAAAAAATTAAACAAATGATCTAGCTCAATTATAATAGCTTCCTGTGCATCCCATATTTAGTGATTTTTTTTAATAACCCAAAGTTCACAAGGATAGTCACAAAATTGCTAAGAAAACAAGCAGGGTAAATGGCCAGACAAAAAAAAATCTCTGTTCAAGTAATATTAGACGGACCTAAACCCACAAAAGAGGAAGGTCAGAAAGCCAGGATGACTTTCCATCTTTACCTCATGTTGTTGTGTCTAGTTTCTTAATGTTTTTTGTTACTTTTTGAATGAGACTGTTCTAAAATAATGTACATAATTGTTTTATGAGTTACAGCATTCCAGAACTGTAGAACAGGTTTTTTTTTAAATCATACACACAAAACAAAACAAAAAAACTACAGAATAAACTTGAGAAGAAAATATTCATAAATTAAAATTACATTTTTTTGTTTTAAGTTCTCTCTTTAAACATTTTTTAAAAAATTTTCCTCTAGTGTCTTTTCCAGATTTCATAATCTGCTCTAGAAAATCAGAGTTTCCATTCTCATCACTCCTCTGCAGCATTTTCCTTCAGTCCTGGCACAAGCAAAACTCCCATTAAAACATAAGGCTGTATTTTCATAGGTTTTCCCTTTTGTTGCAGCACATAGTACATTGGAATACCCAATCAGGTAGGTAGCCCCCAATTCAATTACCTGACTCAGATGAGCAATTACTCATTAGTAGATATAACTCTATTTTGAGTACATCCTAATATGGTGTGTTCAAATTAAACTTGTGCCAAAAAAGCAGTTAAAAAGAAGCCAATCATCAGCAGGACACCCTAATGTTATTGTTTTTCAGGTAGTTCTTAAAAATCAGTGACCATTACCCAACAAAATGCTAGTATATGTCATACAAATAGTGGGCACTATTTTATAACCCTTTCTCAAGCAAAACTACTTCAATGGAAGTTTTTTCCATAAAAAGAATGCAGGATACCAGAGTTTTAATCTGTCCATTATTAATAAAAAACACACTGGCTATGTCTACACTGGCAAGTTAGTTCAAATTAAGGAGGCTTAATTCGAACTAACTAAAGCCATGGCTACACTAGGCTTTCATTAGTTCGAATTAAGGGGTTCCTTAATTCGAACTAATAAATTCGAATATGCTAGTCAAACTAAGGGTTAATTCGAACTAGTTAGTTTGAATTAACCAATGTGGCCATGTTAGTTCAAACTAATTGCTTAGTTCGAACTAACGGGCCTATTGAACTCAATGCAATTTGCTAATTCAAACTAAGCAAGTACCATGAATGGCACTTGCTTAGTTTGAACTAAATTTTTCTAGTTCAAATTAAGTTAATTCGAACTAACTAAAATTAGTTTGAATTAGTTCGTTCAAATTAACTAATTCGAACTAACTTTAGTAAGTGTAAACATAGCCACTCTGATTCACTGGATAGGGTGTTGTGCTTCCAGATATAAGGCATTAATATGTCCTTTTTTTTTTTTTAATCAACTATGGGAACTACAGATGTAGTCCCATGTAGCCCAAATATTTAACTATAATTCTTTTGTTCTTTCTTTGGGGTATTATAGCATTTTACTTCAACATCTGCCTGAAAATCAGAGTCATACCCAATCGCTTTAGCATAAAGTTTAGCCTACTGCAGAAGCCTAAAACATAATTTAAAAAAAATAATCAAAGTCCAGGTCTTCAAAAGTAATTTAAAGGCTTGCAAATGAGCTCTCTGCCACACACACTTCACAATTCTCAAATCTCAGACCCATCAAGGAATGTATTCAGTGTGCATTTCTTCCAGTCTAGGGAGTTATTAATTTCCTTTTTATGGCCGCACATTGAGGAATGGGCAGTCTCACAGTTTGGCAGTGTTTGATTTGCAAGAAAAAATTATGTTGGTGTCAATGGGTCCTCCCTTATTGCTCTTGTTGTATTGTAGGGACTCCTCAGTCATTGGTTGGAAACCTTAAATCACTAAATTTAGGTGGGACAGGGACAAGTATCCAATCCACTGAAAACACTTTTCTTCATCTCCCTGTCTGATCTCTGGAATGCATCTGCTGAGCACAATAACTGACCAACCTGATTTCCTTCTATGATGAGATGACTGGATTTGTGGATGTGGGAAGTGCCGTTGACGTCGTATACCTCGACTTTAGCAAGGCTTTTGATATGGTTTCCCACAGCATTCTCGTCGGCAAGTTAAGGAAGTATGGGTTGGACAAGTGGACTATAAGGTGGATAGAAAACTGGCTAGATCAATGGGCTCAGCGGGTAGGAATCAATGGCTCGATGTCTAGTTGGCAACCGGTAACGAGTGGAGTGCCCCAGGGGTTGGTCCTGGGGCCGGTTCTATTCAACATCTTCATTAATTATCTTGATGATGGGATAGACTGCGTGCTTAGTAAGTTCGCGGATGACACTAAGCTGGGGGGAATGGTAGATACCCTGGAAGGCAGGGACAGGATCCAGGAAGACTTGGACAAATTGGAACACTGGGCCGAAAGAAACCTCATGAGGTTCAACAAAGACAAGTGCAAAGTCCTGCACTTAGGACAGAAAAATCCCATGCACTCCTACAGGCTGGGGACCGATCGGCTAAGTAGCAGCGCTGTAGAAAAGGACCTGGGGATTATGGTGGACGGGAAGATGAATATGAGCCAACAGTGTGCCCTTGTTGCCAAAAAGGCCAATGGCATATTAGGCTGCATCAGTAGGAGTATTGCCAGCAGATCGAGGGATGTGATAATTCCCCTCTATTTGACACTGGTCAGGCTGCATCTGGAATACTGTGTCCAGTTTTGGGCTCCCCACTACTGAAAGGATGTGGACAAATTAGAAAGAGTCCAGCGGAGGGCAACAAAAATGATTAGAGGGCTGGGGCACATGACTTATGAGGAGAGACTGAAAGAACTAGGCTTATTTAGTCTACAGAAGAGAAGACTGAGGGGAGATTTGATGGCAACCTTCAACTACTTGAAGGGGTGCTCCAAAGAGGAGGGAGCTAGGCTGTTCTTGAGGGTAACAGAGGACAGAACAAGGAGCAATGGTTTCAAACTACAGCTGGGGAGGTCGAGGTTAGATATTAGGAAAAACTTTCTCACTAGCAGGATGGTGAAGCATTTGAATGGGCTACCTAGGGAGGTGGTAGAATCTCCATCTTTGGAGATTTTTAAAGCCCGGTTAGACAAAACCCTGGCTGGGGTGATTTAGTGGGAGTGGTCCTGCTTTTTAGCAGGGGGTTAGACTAGATGACCTCGTGAGGTCCCTTCCATCCCTATTATTCTATGATTCTATAACTGTGGGCCAATATGTTTAATTATCCAAAGGCAATATATGAGGTAGGTCACTATATACAGAACAGTGATCAAACCAGGTGGCACCCAATAGATCTGACACTCTGTAACTGGCAAGGAGATAAAACTGTACCTTCCAGACCAGATAGGTAGTAGCCTTCATGAGTGGAGAGTCCAGGTAAATCACAGAATTGCTATAGGCCATCAGTCATAAAGATTCAATCCATCTAATGTGTTTTTATCAATAAAATTAATATGTAAAGATCACCTTTAAATATAGAGAGTCCAAAAACAAATAGTTCCAGTTTCCCTAAGGGACAGCCTATGGCTCCATGCCTTGTCATAAGGCTTGATGTTGGCCAAGCATGATTAAACCTATAAGTGCTGAATATTCTGAAAGACAATCTTCACCAAAACATAAGCAAGATATTTTCTTTGAAGTCCTTCATTTTTGCAATGTTTTCTCCTTGAATATCTACCATATCATGTCTCTGACACCTTTCAAGACAGAGCCAAAGACATTTTCCTTTGTATCTTATTTCTGAGAAGCTTTATGTAATGTGAAAACAATGTGGGTTTGGGAGGAGGTATGATTGTGGTCTTTTAGCTTGGTTTTCTAATCTGGTTTACTATTTTCTGGGTGTGTTAGCTGGCCCCATTTGGTTATTGTATTTTTTCTATTAAATACTTAAAATCGCACACTTTTGTAATTAGTTATTAGTTTTGTTATTAACTGTATTGTTTTATTTTGGAAATGCTATTTTTCTCAAACATATTCAGGGGTGATTTATCCAACTTTGATTTGTTTACTTGCCATTACTTAACAAGTTAAGCATTACAATTCAACAGAATTGCCTTTATTTTAATCAACTGAAGCCAAATGGTGTGCATTGTTACCTGCCTTTCCCTTGTGAATAATTCTCATTTATTTTATCTGGTTAATAAACTTTTAGATAGCTTGTCACAAGATTGGCTACGAGTGTTTTCTTTAGCGAGAAAGCTAGGTGCAGTTGACCTGAAGTAAGTGACTGGTCCTTTGGGACTGGGAGTAACCTGAATATTGTTTTGATTTTTGGTGGAAGGAGCCACTTATCACAGAGTCAATCTTGCCTGAGATCAAAATCCCCAAGGGGACTGTCTGTGACTCCATGTTAAGGCTGTATAGTGCCTGAACAGTTTACACTTCATGTAGTCAAATTCCAAAGGGGTAGCCGTGTTAGTCTATTGTAGAAAGACAACAGAGTCCTGTGGCACTTTTAAAGACTAACAGATTTATTTATCGCATAAATATTTATGCGATAAATAAATCTGTTAGTCTTTAAAAGTGCCACAGGACTCTGTTGTCAGTTTACACTTGTCATTTGGCTAGTGAGATCTTACAAAACTCATAACCAGTTTGGGGTTTGTGTCCTGCTTCTCAACAGTCTGCCCTGAATTTGGCATTCTTGCTTTTGTGTCACTCCAGATAGCATGACAGCAACTATGCCAGTAGAGTTCACACTCTGAAGGCCCCAAGGATAAGTTTTTTAAATGGAAATCCCAAATTCATACATAGCCAGGGGTCTATCCTATTCTCTATTAGACCTAATACAAACTTTTATTTGGAGGAATTTTAATGTGGGAAGTCCCTGGTAACTGTAAATATCATTATGACTTACTGAAATTGTGACAGAACAAGAAAATTAATTTTTTTACAGCTAAACAGTGAACCAAGATCAGCCATGGTCATTACATTCCATTGACTTTATTTTATATGATAAAGAAGTGTTCTGGTTGTGGGTGGGTTGTTAGAAGTTTATTTTGGCAATGGATTCAGTGTACTGAGAAAACCTGTTCTGTCCACTAATGCTTTCTACTGTAAACAAATTCCAAAGGGGTAGCCGTGTTAGTCTATTGTAGAAAGACAACAGAGTCCTGTGGCACTTTTAAAGACTAACACCTATTTTGAATTGCTGTTACAGCCTGACCTGATGCTATGTCATACACTCCCCTGCATTTAATTTCCTACCACTCTGTAACTTTCCTATCTTCAAAGCGTCTGACGAAGTGGGATTTTCTCCCACGAAAGCTCATGCGATAAATAAATCTGTTAGTCTTTAAAAGTGCCACAGGACTCTGTTGTCTTTCTACTGTAAAGTTAGTCTGATACCAACCTTGGTGGTGACTGGCACCAAAATGCAGGAAGTAGTCTGATTCTACTGCAAAAGACTCTAAAAACCCAACTCATGAAGAATTTCGTGAAAATATGATGCATGTACCTTGGAAAACATGTTGGGCCCAATTTTCTGTTGTCCTTCACCTGTGTGGTTATTTACACAGTGCAATATGGGTGTGAAGCAGTACCAAAACAATATAGTAGTGTGTACACCCAGTTTGCATTAATATGATTGATTATACAAGATGCAGAGCAATAAAAATTAGGTCCTTTGAGCTTAATAATTGCCTCAGGTGTCTAGGGGAAACCCATTGGTCAGACAAGTGCCAAGGACTTAAAAAGACAGAGACATTTGGCTTAAGGCTTTGCTTATGGAGGTGGCGCTAAGATCAGCATCAGAGCCGCGTTGGCACCGAGCTCATCAACACAGAGTGTGCAATTGGCACAGACGCCATCTCGACACCAATCTCCATCAGCATTGGCTAAGAAGAGGAAGCCACAGACCGATTGAGATCACTCACCAGTACCAGCCAAGAAGGCAGTATCAAGTGAAGCTCTACAATGGGGTGCTGCAGAGACAGTCTGTGAGGCGTCTCCGGGCAGCATCCGGACAGCATCGTTCCAACTCTATCAACGTTCGAGGCAGAGGCCTTGCCCATGCCTCCACCTCCTTATCCTGAGGACAAAGGTCCACCGTTGAGAGGCAAGTCTGCAATGGGCTCTCCGGCGTGGTGTTGCCCGGTGCAGCTCCAGGAGAAGCCAGCACCTACCAGTGATTCTGCGCTAAGTGTTTGATTAGCCTCAGTACCAGCAAGGCAGCATCTCTCTGCATCGCCACAGCATGCCATCCCCAGTACCAGGTGGACCTCAGAATGCATCACACTCCTCATCATCAAGCAGTACACAGATCTGGCACAGATACTGATCCTCTTCCTTGGCACCGTCGAGTTTTCCCACAAGACAGATGCAGTGCAGAGCCCAGTTTGACGTAGAAGGAGCATGCAGGCAAATGCCACTGAAAATCTTCAGTACCAAGAAGGTGATTGAGCTCCTCAGATTAGTCACTGACACCACGGCGCTGACTGCAGCATATTAGTGCCTCCGCAGTTACTTCAAGGAGGTGAACCTTGAAGAGGTCCTGACAAGGCACAGACAAGACCAGCTCTTCCAGGTCCTCCAGCAAAGGGTCTGAGAAATGCCACAGAAGAGAATATGGCAGAAGAAGGTTATGTCTGCTCTAAATCTGCCTGACAGCCAGCTACACAGTGATGGCCAGCCTAATGGCCATTCTGGGCCACTTGGGCTTTCCCTGGGGGAGGGGCACCCTCCCTCAGGTCCTTGATGGTACCATCAGTACTGGTAGCCCCAGCTACCCAGCAGTTATCAGAATCTGAGGAGGACTCAGACCCAGGAGAGGGTCCCTCTGGGATACCATCCTTGGCCCTCCACCCATACCCCTCATGCTCCCCTGATGAGGCAGTAGCCCACAGGATCTCATCCCCAGTGGATTTTAAAGCCTACCAAAAGCTCTTTAAAAGGATGGCTTCCAACCTGGGTTTAGAGATTGAGGAAACGAGGGAAACCTCAGACTCCCTCTTTAATATGCTGATGCAGCAACCCCAGCTCGGGTGACCCTGCCTGTGCACAAGGCAGTCCAAAAAATCATGCACTCACTCTGGCAGACCCCTTCCTCTGTGC
This sequence comes from Pelusios castaneus, assembly GCA_007922175.1. Taxonomy (NCBI): domain Eukaryota; kingdom Metazoa; phylum Chordata; order Testudines; family Pelomedusidae; genus Pelusios; species Pelusios castaneus. The sequence continues at coordinate 9,172,503 of ML685830.1, forward strand.
CCCCTACCTCCAAGGGTGCAAGAAGAAATATTATGTGCCCGCTAAGGAACTTGAGTACTTGTATACCCATCCCGCTCCAGACACACTTGTGATAGACACTGTCAACCAGAAAGAGAGGCAAGGCCAACCCACCTCCATGCCCAAATGTAAAGATACCAAGAGTCTTGACCTTTCTCGCAGAAAAGTTAATTCAGCTGCTACTATGCAGTTTAGATTTGTGAACCAACAGGCCCTATTAATTTCAACCTCTGGAACACCCTGAAACATTTCGGAGAGTCCCTCACACAGGAGCAGGTGTTAGATTTCAACACCTTGCTGGAGGAAGGTACCACGGTGGCAGTAGCAGCCTCAGAGGCCTCTTGGGATGTGGCAGACTCAGCAGACAGGGCGATAATCATTGCCATCATGATGAGGCAAGCCTCTTGGTTACTGGCCTTAGAGTTGTCCCAGCAGGTCCAACAATCTATCCAGGACCTCTTCTTTGATGGGTCAGCCTTATTCTCTGACCAAACAGACTCTAAACTATGTGGCTCTAAAATTTCAAGAGCGACACTCCACTCTCTGGCTGCGTCTACACTGGTAAATTAAGTCGACTTAAGCTTGCTTAAGTCGACTTAATTTATCCTGCATCTACACTACAGTTTCCTTAAGTCGACTTAAGCAGTTTGCTTAAGGAAATTAAAGTCGACTTAATGAAAATTAAGTCAACTTTATAAAACCACCTTTTCATTAGACTTAAGGCTTAATTCAACTTTTTAAAGTCGAATTAAGCCAGGGTAGCCCTAAGTCGACTTAGGGCTACCCCAGGACTACACCAATGCCCTCCCTGCCGGGGGGGGCACAGGGGAAGCCTGGCATGCCCCCAAAGGGCAGGGCATGTGGGCAGGGTGTGACGCTGTCTGGATTTAGGGAAGCATTTATGATATTATTTTCTATGGATATCTCATAAATGCTATAATCCATAGGAACTATGTCATGTTTGGTATCAATAGAAAGGTAGTAATTTGCTGGGAATGATTATATAGTTTATGTCTAGGAATTCTATTTCGATTAGAAGTTTGGAATTTGATGTTATATCTATACTTTAATTTGTGTCATTCTGGAGGAATGCCTTAGACAGGAGGGTGTGAACAATCATTGTCTCCTTAATGTTAAGGAAGCTCCCACCTACAATGGGCCAAAGGGAGAAACCTGATGAGCCATTAAGGAGACAATGGTTGTTCACACCCTCCTGTCTAAGGCATTCCTCCAGAAAATATCATAAATGCTTCCCTAAATCCAGACAGCGTCACACCCTGCCCACATGCCCAGCCAGGGTCCCTATCCCCCATTGCACACAAGGGGTGCCCCCCCCCGCCACCGTGGACCTGTCCAAGGTCCCCCTAGCCCCACAAAGTCAACCTAGAGCATCCAGTGTGGACGATCTAGGTTGACTTTGTAAGTTCCCCTTTAAGTCGACTTTAATTTTAAGTGTAGACACACTAAGTCGACTTAGTTAAGTCAACTTAGTTAAAGTCGACTTAAATTAACAAGTGTAGACATAGCCTCTGAGACTATACATGCCTCAGTCCTCCGGGCATAAGTTCTGTCCTCAGGCTCCTCAGCAACAGCAGCAACAGGGTACCAGACCCAGAGACCCTACAGGGCAAGGGATAGGGACAGAGTTAGGACCCCTAGAAGAAGACATACCCCAGGGTCCTTGTAAGTCCAACAGAAGGGCTCGGTGCCAATCCAACAACCAAAGGTGGCAGTTTTGATGGTGCATCCAAAGACAGTGCCCTAATCCAACCACAGGATCCTTCCCTTCCCTTTTTAGACTGTCTAGTAAAATTTCAGTCAGAATGGTCCAGGATCACTTCAGACCAATGGATCCTGGACACAGTTTCATTGAGGTATGTCCTCCAATTCATGTCACGGCCCCCCAATTACCCACTCCCCTCCCTCTCCCTTTTCAGGGACCCATCTTATGAGTAACTCCGGGAACAAGAGTTGAAGTCCCTGTTACACCTAGGAACGGTACAAAGGGTGCCAATACATAAGGAAGGGGAAAGGCTCTATTCCAGGTACTTCTTTATATATAATGCCAAAGGGGGCTTAAGGCCTATCCTGGACTTACGCCATTTAAACAAACTTCTTTGCCCATATTATTCCATCGCTGGATCCTGGGGACTGGTTCGCCACTCTCGACTTGAAAGATGCCTACTTTCACATCTCAAATTCACATCAGAACATTCCTGTAGTTTGTGCTGGGGGTTAGTTTACTGCCCTCCCATTTGGCCTCTCCCTAGCACCAAGGTTGTTTACCAAATATATAGGGGTGGTAGTGGCCTACCTGAGACACTGGGGGGTTCATATTTTCCCCTGTCTGAATGATTGGCTCATCAGAGGCAGGTCCAGGGAACAGATTCAGAGCAGCGATCAGCTCACATGTTATATGTGCAGCCACCTAGGCCTGCTAATAACAAAGCAAAATCCAAACTGAGCCCAGTTCAGAAAAAAGAATTCATAGGAGCAGTTCTGGACTCAGCCCATGCCCGAGCATCCCTCCCTCAGGCCCAGTTCAAGGCAATGTCAGACATTATCATCAACCTACAGCAATGCCTTACCACAACAGCCAGGCACTGCTTACAGGTGTTTGGCCGCATGGCAGCCTCCACCGATGTGGTAAGGCTTGCCCACCTGAACGTCAGGCCTCTGCCAGCTTGGCTGGCATCTGTATACCACCCTCAAAGGCACTCATTAGAGAGAGTGGTAACAGTTCCCCCAGGGATCCTATCAGCATTACAATGGTGGCAGAGACCACAATCCATCCTGAGAGGAGTCTCTTTCGAGGAGGTAACTCCCTCAATTACCCTGGTATTGGATGCCTCAACCTGGGTTGCAGGGCCTACATCAGTACCAATTTGGACACCCAGGGGAAGTCGACCAGGGAGGAAATGAACCTCCATATCAATGTAAAGGAGCTGAAGGCCTTACCCTTCCTTCATCTCCTAAGGTGCGTCTACACTTGTCAATTAAGTCAACTTAATTTACTCAGCGTCTACACTACAATTTCTTTAAGTCTACTTAAGGAAATTTTAAGTTGACTTTATAAAACCTAGTTTAAAGTCTACTTACTGGCTAAGTCGACTTTATTAAGTCGACTTAAGCCAGTGTAGACGTGGCTTAGCCCTAAAACGACTTTAAGGGTCCCCAGGGCTCCCGCACTAATCTCCCTGCCAGGGTGCCTGGCACAGCCAGAGCCTGGCGTGCCCTCCCACAGGGCAGGACACAGCCCTGTCCACCCCACTCCCGTACCTTGCCCCTGTCCTACTCAGCCCCCATGTACTTTAGTACAATGTACTTTAGTACAATGGGGAAAATGCTGAGCCCCCTGGCACTTTTAAAGGGGTACCCCCCCCTTCCACCATGGACCACTCCCAGATCCACCTAGGCCCTAGAAGTTGACTTAGGCATCCAGTGTGGACGCTCTAAGTCAATTTGGCACGGTCGACTTTACCTCGACCTAAATTTACAGTGTGGACATGCTAAGTCGACTTATTTTGGCAAGTGTAGACATAGCCCTAGAGGGCAAAGTGGTACAAGTCCTGTTGGACAATACAGAAGCTATGTACTATATAAACAGTCAGGGAGGAGTGCACCTCTCAGCCCTCTTCAAGGAAACCATTTACCTCTGGGAACTGGTGGTGAGGCACAATTTTCACAGAGTGGCCTCTCACGGGCCCAGAAAGAGGAATGACAAGGCAGACTGCCTCAGCAGACATTTCTTACTGCAGCACTATTGGTCACTGCACTCAGCCGTCACTTATTCGATTTTCCACAGGTGGGGTCATCCCCATGTGGATCTCTTGGCAGATTAATGAAACTGCAAATGTCCAATTTAATGCTCTTGCCAGGGACATGGGAGGGGCTCTCTATCAGATGCTTTCCTGCTGAAATGATCAAAACCTCTCATGTACGTTTCCCACCAGTTCCCCTGATACTCAGGGTACTCTTGAAAATCAAGAGGGGCAAAGCATACGTCATCCTGATTGCCCCAGCATGGCCGCGCCAGCAGTGGTACAGTTTTCTTGTGTGACCTCGTGTTAGCCCCACCATGGGAACTGCTGAGGAGAGAAGATTTCCTGACCCAGGATCATGTCCAGCTGCTGCACCCAAACCTGGGGTCCCTGCACCTGATGGCCTGGAAACTACATGGCTGATTTCAGAGGAGAGAGCCTGCTAGGCCCAGGTCCAATGCATTCTGCTGGGCAGCAGAAAGCCTTCCACGCAGGTCATATATCAGGCCAATTGGAAGCATTTTACAATTTGGGCCCAGGCCCAGAGTATTGCTCCTCGCTCATACAGGCAGTCCTGGAATACCTAATGCACTTGAAGGTATAGGGCCTCGCCCTAACTTCATTAAAGATACATCTGACAGCAACTTGGCCTTCCATCAGTCCTTGGGTGGAGTATGTTTTTTCCCACCCAATGACATCCAGGTTCCTGAAGGGGGGGAGGAGAAGAGGGTTTACCTCAGGCCTGCAACCCAACACCACAGTGGAACCTTAACCTAGTCCTGGCTAAATTGACTGGACTGCCATTCAAACCTCTGGCTACATGACTATTATTGGTCCTATTTTGGAAGGTATCCTTCCTGGTGGCTATCACATCATCTAGAAGGGTTTTGGACATAAGGGTATTGGCATTAGAGCCCCCCATACCATCTTCTATAAGGATAAGGTGCAGTTGAGGCCACATCCGTCCTTCCTGCCTAAGGTTGTGTCTCCACCTGCATCAGGACCTGCTACCAATAAGCCAAGGTGCCACTCCCTGGGTCAGTGACAGCGCATTCAACCCGGGCCCAGGCTTTTTCTGCAGCTCTCCTTGCACAGGTGCCCATCCAGGAGATCTGCAGAGCCACCACCTGGTCGTCTGCCCACACAAACACATCCCACTATGCCACCGTACTGCAAGTGAGGGATGATGCAGCTTTTGGGAGAGTAGTGCTGCAGACAGCTCAACCTTAACTCTGCCCATGTATCAAGGTAAGACTTGTGACTCACCGAAGTGGGAATGGATATGGGTAATGACTTGAAGAAGAAGAAGAAGAAGAAGAAGAAGAAGAAGAAGAAGAAGAAGAAGAAGAAGAAGAAAGGAGCAGTTACTTATCAGCAATTGCGGTTCTTCAAGATATGTTGCTCATATCCATTCCACACCCACCCTCCATCCCCGTTTTTCAGAATTGGCGAAAAAAAGGGACTGGGGGAGCTAGGGCTGGTGGCACCTAATATACCATTGCATGTGTTCAGGACTCCAGGGGGCTCCAACACCAGCCCCTACGGGACATGCTAAGGGCAAAAAAAGTTTCCAGTGACTGTGCACGGAGGCATATGCACACCTAAGTGGGAACGGCTATAAACAACATGTCTCGAAGAACCCCAATTACAGGTAAGTAACTGTTCCTTCTTATTATCTCTCATAGAACTCTTGCTCAAGGTAAACAAGGAAGATGAATGGATAGGCCACCACCACCAATACTGTTAATGTTCAACAGTATGAATGACTTTTCTCAAGTTAGCAACTGACACATACATTGGGCTGCATATAAAGAGATTCATTTCATAGGCACACTCCAAAAAACAACAAATCCAGGTATTAAAATACTCTTCTAATTCTGTAATGGTTGTAGCTCTGGCCATGTTCTCTTTCTTTCATTATGTTTGACATTCTGGAAACTGAGATTTGTTGATACACATAAGTAGCCTGTAGTAAGGGGTGAAGATGATGAGACTCCCCCGAGATTAAAAAAAAAGTGATACCTTGTTTGAACTTAGTATGTGTTAAGTGTCTCGTTGTGATGTAGTGAAATGAACAAGAGGGGCTGTTTAAGTCTTTGCATCATAAACATATTTTTTTCATTGAGCAGGCATTAATATACAGTGGCCTAAATTCTCTGCTGCACCAAAGGTCAGCTTGGCAGCAGAGGAGTAGATTTTACATTCCCAGTGTAGATTAAGACATCTGGGGGCTTCTCTAATCCACTTCATTTAGCAGGGGTCTCCCTGGGAACATACACCAGCTGGGGATTGCATGATCCCAGGCCCCTCACCTATCCCCAACATGTCTCTATGCCAGAAGGGAGAGGATGTCATAGAAGCTGAACATGCCAGCTCTGCACCAGCTGAGAGCATCCCCCTGTTAGGAATAAGGACCCACAGCTAGCCTGCTTATCTGCCAGTTTAACCTGCAGGCAGTCTAACCAGTGAAGTTGGGCGCCAACTGAGTCAGCTGATTGGCCAAACCACCTGATTGGCTAAGAGGGTCTGTGAACCTGCTCTAAAGGCAAGCAGCAGCAGCCAGGTGCTGGTTGCTCAAAACATTTGCCCCTGGCTGCATTAGCTCCTGAGTCTATTGTTTCCATCCCGACAACAGGTAACCCTAACTCTAGCCATTGGAAACTCTCTGGTTCCTGGCTGCTGACCAGTGCTCTAACTGCTATGCACAACTACTCACATCCTGGTCCCTGGCCAGCGCCATTTTGGACAAATTCTCAGTTGTCCAGATCCAGCTTGTTTTCAGCCCACGAACCACAAAAGCAGCATGAAGGGCCCAGAAAACACCAGAGAATCTGGCTTAGTATCAATTGCTAAAAACTGTTTCTTAGAGGCATAAACATGCAGTTTTATTTGCAGGAGCAGGTCTTCTGGTACTCTTCCTTTCTAGAGGTAACTTCTCTAAAATGTACACTAGGTTACATCACCAGTACAGAGTTCTGCCAAGCTCAGTTTTAATTTTTGTACAGTCCTTAGGAGCCATTGTTAGACACAGTCTGTAAGTGATTCAAAAGACTAGATGAGATACAGGACCCAATTTTGAGCTCAGATACAAAGACAATTTTTGTTAATGGATTCACTGCACTGAAAACCCTGTCTGCTAATACTGCCTTACTGGCAGTTGTAGCTGAGCTCAGAATTGGATCCACATTATCACTTATTAACTCAGGCCAGGTCTACACTGGAGGTGAAATGGAGCAGCAGTCAAGGGGAGTTACACAAGCTACACAGAATAGCTTACTCCTGTTGACTTCATAACTTCTGTTCAATGCACTGTCTCCTCTGTGTTTAGTCAATGGGAAATGTGTTCCTGTTGACACAACGCTATGCCGCCTGAGGGAATGGCTCTTTTAAATCAAATTCTGGATCGACTGATCGTATCTTTACTGACTGCTCAATCCATCTGGATAAATCGATCTGATGGCAGGGAATTTGCTGCTGTCAGTGTAGAAAATAGCCTCAGTGTAGCCAAACAGTGGGACATGCTCCCTGGGGCACACAGGACTAGTTAGGAGAGGAACACAAGCAATGCTGTCCCTGGGGGTGGGCGAGTGGGGCAAACACTCCAGGGTCTGTGCTTTGGTGGGCACCCACTGCCTTCAGTGGCATGGGGCCCTGCCCCTCTGCTGCATTTCCACCTCATGCCAGCCCACCCCAGGGACAGACCAGCCAGCCCAGGGCAGCCCCACCCCTCCAGCACCGAGGGGAGAGCCGGGTGCCCCCACAGGCAGATTGTTCCTGGACCCCACCCACCCCTAGGGATGGTCCTGAACACAAGAGATATATAAATGATGATGGATAGGGTAGGCCTTTAACAACACATGCCCGCTTTGGGGAGTATTGGCCTGCAATTGTTTTTATTTTCCTTATGTGGGGCTCAGTTTTCCAAATCCTTATCATATGGATAAGACAGGTAGTGCTATATTTCTATCTGCTGTTCTGAACAGTTCTAAATAAATGAACAAACTTTTTATGTCTATTAAAGTTTCTGGTTCTTCTTCCTCCCCACAAAAATTATGTTCGCAGAATATGGAAATTTCAAACAACAGTAATACCAGCAAAAATTCTGTTTTTCTTTTTTTACTTACTTGGTGTTAACTTAACGATATGTGACACTGTTCGCAGTGCAGTGCAATAAAAATGAAATGGTGCCCAATGTGCACAGACACTATGGAAATTTCAAATGACAACAGCAACAATAAAAATTATACTTTCTCTTTGCTTTCGTATGCCCTTTGCATTAACTTAAGGATATGTGACTTTCCTATCCATGCACTGCAGTAAAAATGAAATTGGTGGCCAATGTGCCTAGACAGAGCCTTTAAATACAACAAAAATAAAATTATACTCCTTTGCATTCTGTAACAGATACATGATGTTAAGCACAAATTTCACTTCACTGCCACATCGGAAATAATGTGCCAGCTGAGAACCTATATTTCTTATCTCATCAAGAGAAACGAAAAATGTAATTATGGACATTTGTTTCCATCTCTATTCTTTTTGCAAATATTAAATATCAGATTTTAAAATAGTTTTACATATATATTAGATCATATTGTGTTTATACATTCTCCTAAATGAATGCATTTATGGTAACATGTTTGTGTCTGATGTTATGCATATAAATAAAAATATACAGTCATTTTACGAGATAATAGGCAAACAGACATCTGCATGCAACGTTTCCCTCATTAGATGTTATCATGTTAGCATATTTTATGACTTTGCTACAAAATACAATGTGCTGATATGAAACCTGCTTAAGTATAACTTGTGTATGTTAACAACCCAAATGCTTTATTTGTGCTTGAAGAATTGTTTAATAAAGGATTAGTTAACATTGCTGTAGCATGAGGCAATGTGACCTAGAGGAATAAGCCTCAAGATACAATGTGAGATAAAGTAGTGATTCTCAGACTGTGATCAGTGAATAGATAGATAGATAGATAGATAGATAGATAGATAGATAGATAGATA
>ML685830.1:9184794-9237040 GCA_007922175.1 Pelusios castaneus
ATATATATATAATATGAACTATATAGTTCTATATATATATATAGTTCATGCACTGTTAAGCAATATATATATAAGAGGTAAATAACTCAGTCATAGGTTGGTGGCTTATTGCTGGAGTGGGTGGGTGAGGTCTTGAGGCCTTCATTTTGCAGGAGGTCAGACTAGATGATCGTACTGGTCCCTTCTGACCTTAAAGTCTATGAGTCTATATTTAAGTATGCCAATAAGTCATATCCCCAACCGCTAAGAGAGTGATATTAAAACATGTGTGATATAAATGTGACTATTGTTAATTTTTTAAATAAATAATATAGTGCAAGCAAAGTTATATGTTCAGAATCCAAAGCATTGTTTCTGTTATGGTATAAAAAAGGATGGATTATGCATTTCAGTGCCAGTATGCCTTAGATCTGCTTAAAGAAGAATTATAAATTATGGTAAGTATTTAAACTGATAAGTAGAGATTTAAAATGGGCCACAATAGGATTAATGAATGAATATAAGGGTCTTATTCTAACGTATAATTGTAAATAGGTAACATAAAAAGTAATGATACAATTGTTAAGTTGTACTCAAACTACACCTCTTATAGAATGGTAGGCAGCAGTGTTTGAAGAGGTTCTTTTTATGTCTGTAGAGATCTCCAGAAAACCCGGGCTTCAGTAGAATTCCAGTTATTCGATTCAAGAGGTTGTCAAGTGAAAGTTCACCCACTTCTCCAGGATTGTAAAAATCTTACTTAAGTGTTTTTATCACAGCGCTTCCTGCAATTTGTATTACAATTCCAACACCAAAATAGTTCCACTACAACAATACAGTATGATCAGCATACTAGATGAAGTATACTTCTGTATACTTCTAATTTTAATATACCCATATTGTATTCCATTTTGGAAAATTATGTTACTGTTATTGTTGAGTTAATCAGTTCCTTAATATATTCAATAAAGCATCAGGATACATAAAATATCTTACTAGATAATCCTCTTTGGAATCCACAGTTCCGCTATTAAGTATTCCTTTCACTAATCTCTGTAATCCTCACTTGATAGAGGTCAGTAAAACAGTGGCTAACCCGTATATGATAAAACTAAATCTAGATTTCACATTAATTCTTCTTTACATTTTTGGTATATTTCTCTCTGCTATTTTTTTACTTGATGGTATACCAATACTACAGGTGCTTCTCAGAGCACCTGCTGCGAGACCAAGATGGAGAGCTTTACTTTTGCCAGCCACGATTCCTCAGCCAACTCAAGACATATTTAGAAACTATACTGTGAAAGTTAGGACTCATATTATTGTCTGATTACTCAGCTCACATTAGCTCACTGTTTTCAGTCACTGTACCTGCTACTGGTGTTACATCTTTGCATTGACGGTTAACAATGCTGAGTTTATACTGTCCAAAAAAATCACTGAGACTATTTTCTCTTTTTTGATTATGGTTCATTTAAGGACAAAATGTTACTGCATGCTTTGACAGTGCTTTATATGTCTTTGGCTGATACAACAACAAAACGTTTGAATAGGCCCATTTATTTGAGTAGACATATTAAATAATACTTTACATGTGAACATGTATGTCATAATTTTATAGTCACGTTAAAGTAGGATAAATTATTGTATTTCAAATGGTCTTTGTTCAAAGCCATTTTTTCAAACAGTCATAAAGGAAACTGTGATTTGTGCTGCATGAACAATGCCAGAATCATCATTTTAATGTTATCCATATGGGTTTCTAATAATAGATAAGAGACTACATTTGTATTGTATATCTTAGAGACATTTAAAACGTTGATAAAGAAAGGCTGATTTCATTGGCCCCACACTTAAAGGAAAGCAGACCCTAATTAAAACAATTCTGTTCTGAATTAACTAGTTTGACATGTGCTAATTGACAGATCCTGTGAAATGGTTCTAATTAAAGTCAATATGTCCTTTTCAATTAAAAGGAAATTAAGAATATACTAATATACATTAACAACTTAATCTGCCTTTAATATCCCATACATCAGTTCCTTTTTTCCCCCTTAATGTTACTGGAGAGCCATCTGACATGCATCTTCTGCTGTTTGGTTATGGTATCTCATTATTACTCCACAAGAACACAGACAGTGGTGAATATCCTCTAGAGCAAGATGATAACCTGTGTGTACTTTAATTTGTGCCGTTCCGAAGCTCTTGGCTGATTAAAGGTAAACCCACCTTTCCATGGAAGAGTATAAGGACATATTTAAAAGGGGATAGTCTTACTAACTGCAAACTAAGGCAAGTGTTCTCAATTAGTCAATGAGTCAAAGCTTTTACTACAGGTCTTAGAGATAATTAAATACTGCTGGGGAGAAGGAAAAAAAGCTGGATTGTGTTTTTTGTCATTTGGCCCAAGTAAACGCCAGGACTTGATTTGAGTAATATACAATGGAACACATCTTTATTATCATGCTCTGTTTCACAAGTGAATCCATGGTGGTGTTCTCAGGTAGGAATGCTTTCCATTATACATACAAGAGGAAAATGTGATTGCTGGGTAGGCTAAGGCTGAAAGCCTTTCTGTTATTGCCAGTGTTAGCTGTTTAGAGCACAAGATTAATTATTCAAATGTACATTTGGCTTTATTGCTACCAGTACCAAGGTTTTATTGCTGTCAGCTTGACTGATTGGAATAGCAATATTAATAATCTCAGGTGCCAATAGTGATGTGCAGATCAGCTACAGTATAGGCTGAACTATAGAGAAGATTTACCTTTGCTAAAATGGACCATGATATTGAAAATATTTCTGTTGTTGGGAAGAAATTAAATACCTATTGAGGAGCAACAGAAGGGGGTGTTAAAAGATGCCTAGATACCTCTTAACAACAACTCTCTCATATACACTGTTAATAGCATGATCCTAGTTGTTATATATGTCCTATCTTCAGAAAATTCAACCAAGAGCATTTACTTTGTTCAAGTTACCATATGATGAACTACTATATAGCCATATTTCACCAAAAACTTGGGTTGGCTGGGGCTTTATAATTCAAATGTAACTTGAATCTTTAAAAAGATGAACATACGTTAAAACATGTACAGTCACCTGTGGTATTTTGAAAACAAATAAAATGGCAGAAATTTAGATTTTGTAAAATTCACTCAAGAAACTCTTCAAAATGTTCTTTGAGAGATTAACTCCTTGCAGTCTAATTAAATCTAAATTTAAACAAGTAACAATTACAGTTTTAAGTACTTCATATAATTAAAATAAATAAAAATTATCAAGTTGCATATTATTCACCCAGTCATAGTATAGGGCAAATTTTTCAAAACTGATCTCCAAATTTATATCTAGAAAACTCAATGGGCAAAACCTGTATTTGTGTCTATAAATAAAGATCAGTACATGCAAGTAACTGTATGAAAATTTTAAAACTTTGTCCCAAAATCTAATATCAAATCATTAGCTAGAACTGCTCCAAAGTGACTTTATGAATATTAAAATTGCAAATATGGGCTGGCCCAGCATCTGAATGCCCTGGACTGCTATGCAGAAGATTTGGCATCTTGCCTCTCCTGCCGTCAGACTAGAAATTCTACAGTGTCAATGGTCCCCACATTTGGGGTGGGAGAGGCCCACATGCCAAACTTTCTGGCCAATTATGAGTTCAATTAATGAACTTCAGAGATATTCTTAACTCTCCTTACCTAGATTGTTGGTAGCTCATTCGGGATACTAAAGAAGGGATAAAAGGGGAGGAAATTGAGTATTCCTCCAAGTTAAAATAAAAGGAATTATAACTACTGAAGCCAAGATCCTCAAAGGTATTTAGGGGGCTAATTCATTGTAATCAATCGGAGTTAAATGGCTAAATACTTTTGAAGTATTTAGGGCGTAAAGACTAATTGTGCTACTCTTCCAGGGTGTTGAATGGGATGGCTTCTGTGAGTAAATGTTATTCAAACAAACAGTAGCACACCTCACTCCTATTGCTAATCTAATAATTAAATTATAAAATGAACTCAGGACATTCAAAGAGAGAACGCTCTTACCTTACATTTGGAAAGCTTTCCACAAGAAGCTTGACTCCTTGAAAAAAGGTTTCTCTGTACTCTGATCCCATCAAATTTCTCATTCTAGCATAGAGCCAGTACATGGATGGCACACTTTTAAGGAACATCTACATGAGCATTAAGTTGTGTTAGTGGCATAGTTAAAGTAATCATAGAAATATAGAACTGCAAGGGACTTCAGTAGGTCATCTAGTCCAGTCCCCTCCACTGAGTCAGGGCTAAGTATTATGTAGACCATCCCTGACAGGTGTTTGTCTAACCTGTTCTGAAAAACCTCCAGTGATGGATATTCCACAACCTCCCTAAGTAATTTGTTCCAGTACTTAACTACCCTTCCAGTTAGGAAGTTTTTTCTAATCTCTAAACTAAATCTCCCTTGCTGCATTTTACGACCATTACTTCTTGTCCTGTCCTCAGTGGATAAGGAGAAAAATTTCCCTTGCTGCAATTTATGACCGTTGCTTCTTGTCCTGTCCTCAGTGGATAAGGAGAAAAATTTATCACCCTCTTCTTTGTAATAACCTTTTACGAACTTAAAGTCTGTTATCATGTCTCCCCTCAGTCTTCTCTTCTCCAGACTAAACAAATCCCATTTTTTTCAATCTTTCCTCACAGGTCATGTTTTCTAGACTTCGTCATTTTTGTTGCTGTCCTCTGGACTTTCTCCAATTTGTCCACACCTTTCCCAAAGTGTTCTGCGCAGACCTGGACACTGTACTCCAGCTGAGGCCTTATCAGTGCTGAGTAGAGTGGAACAATTACATCTCACGTCCAGCTTACAACACTCCTGCTAATACATCCCAGAATGATGTTTGCTTTTATTTTTCCTCAGCATTATTACATTGTTGACTTATATTTAGTTTGTGCATTAAACACTTCTATAAATCTAAAATCAATAAAATCCCTCAAATGAGTCACTGGTCCAACACCTGACTACTCGGGTCCATTAAAAATTCCATGGTACTTCTCACAACACGAATGCTAATACCAAAGTCCAAGTAGAGGTCCTAGTCCTGTGGACATTTATCCATGTGCTTAATTTGAAGTGGGACCACTTGCAAGATTCAAGAATGTACATAACTGTTTGCAGGAACAGGCCTGTTTACATTCTCCCTATCTAAAATACATCTTGTTGATTCAGTTGGATGCATTATTCTTTGCCTCTTTGTCCTAAACATGTGTATGGTATTCCCATGAGCCACATTTCAGCCCAGAATTTGCTACATTTAATGCTCTCATTGGGGAAAAGGGAAATTATGGTAACTATGCAAAAATTATGCAATCATCCCCTCACATTTTCTTCTATTTTATTATTTTTATTTTATTATTTCTGTCCAGCCTCCGCTATCCTTTTTTTCAAAGTAGTAGCAAGAAATAGGGATAGGTAAAACCACGTCTCCACCCCCGGTGTGTAATTTTTAAAATCCTATGCGATTATTTGGGATAAAAGGTACTATATAAATATAATTTTTATATGGCTAAATCTTCATTGCTACTCTTGGGAAGTGTCTTTCCCGCTCCTCTATTTGGTCAGTTTGTTTCATATTTTCTTTTTAAAAAGTGGGGGGAATAATTTATTAAACAAAATAACTGAAGCTCTGATTCTGCAAGCACTTATGAACAATTTTAACTTGAAGCACCCGAGTAGTCACACAGACTTCAATAAAATTATTGTATGCATGTTTACAGGATTGGTACCAAGGTAACACATTCTCTACATATGGAATCCTATTCGCCTCATGTAAAAAATTAACCTGGGCTCAGTCCTACAAACACTTGAGTAGTCCTTACTCATACAAGTAATCCTATAAAACCAATGGGACTATTTGAATGAGTAAGAGCTGTTCAAATATGTAAGGTTTGCAAGCTTAGGCTTTTTATTATTACATTATACAAACAGTCCCCAAATTTTGAAGTAATATATAATGAAATGATTAAAATTTAGAGTATTGAGAAAAGTAAAAAACTGTAAATTACCTTTTTATGCATTAACAGCCAGTTGTGTTTCAGTGTATTCTGACAAGGCAGCCCTGAAAGTTAGTAAAAAATAAAGTAAGACCAAAAAAAACCCTTCCAGATCCTATGAAACGTCCAGATTGCAGCTATCTTTGTCTTTATATAAATAATTAGTGAAGCATTCTTTCTGTTTCTGTCCTGCCTAGCAAGAGCAGAGTTGTTTGTGTGGGGAAGAAACTGCTGTGTTCTTGACGAAAGCCAAGCATATCCTATAAATTCTAGAGTCGAAGGAACATTTATCTTGGCAACAGGTCTGTTCAAAAAATCAGCATGTGGGACATAGTATGCCCAGGTCCATGCAGGACCCCCTCCTAATAAGGCCTCTTTCTGGTCAAGTATCTATCCAGCTTTTCCCTTCCTCCCCCTTACCACTTACTGTACATAGTCTCATTCTCCTAGCCTTGAGTGCTGTACACTAGCAATGCATCCTCTGTTAATACATGAGTTATGGAAACTTTCAGTTTTCACTGCTTAAAACAGAACAGATAAATATATTTACAACATTTATTTATTCATGAGCTGAAAAAGAAAGTAATATGAGCCATTCCTATGTTAGCTAGCAAACCCAACTAGATACTATTTAACTTGAAGCAATCTTAATTTACATGCCACACCCCATGTCTTTTCAACTGTTGTGAACTGAATATTTTTACTTCATATCTCAGATCACCTGATTATGACCACCATTTATTTTGTACATTCCTTGGTGATTTTTAATTATTAAATATAATTATTATTTTATTAAAGTCTTCTCCTTATCAGGGAAAAGGAAGTAAAAGTACTTTTACATTGACTAATCTTTGTATTTCTATGTCAATCTCATGTAGATTAGTGTATAAGAACAAGAGAAGAAATTGTTATAATTTAGGTTATGTAATATTTCCATTTTAACCTCTTGCATTCAATAGCTCAGATCTTTCTGAGACATTCATTTCTTGGGCTAAGCTTTTCTAGGCTTGGTCTCTGTCCAAAAGTGTGTGTGTGTGTTGTGATGGCAGTGGTGGTGTTTATTGGTGATGATCATGATCTTATAATTGGTATCCTAACAAACATGTGAAATTGTGTGTTTATATACTTAAAAGTAAGAAACTAAAAAGTTAAGGTTGTTGCACATGTAGCTTTATCTCAGGCCCTCTTTTGCTTCTGTTTTACAACACAGTCTTTCATTTCATGAGCACATTCCATTGAAAATGTGATATATTTTCTCAGCCTTAATCCCTAACTTTGCAAGGTATAGTCTCTGGGTGTGCCATCTGCTTTGAAGCCAGCTGAAGGCAATGGGCATAGCAGTGCTTTCACATGTTTTAAATTTCAGGATCAAGGCCTTTGATGCACACGTATAACATCTTATAGTTCTGTGTTTGCCCTGTGTACCAGACAGGGTCCCTAAAATTTATAAGAAAAGTATACATTAAACAGTGCTTGTATGTCATACCACAGATAGTATAAAAAATACATAGTAATAGTGAAAAGATGTTAACATTTATGTTACCTGAAGTTTGTAGGTAACTTAGCTTCCAAGATAAATGCCTGATCTCCTAAGCTGCACCTAATTAATGTTCTGCTGTGCATTCTTTGTGCAGCTACATTAGCTTCTTAGGCTATGAACACATTACAACTTAAGTGGCTATAAATTATGTTGCTCAGAAGTGTAAATAAGCCACCCCTGAGCAATTTAAGTTACACTGGCCTCAGCGCTGATATGGACAGCGTTACGTTGACATGACTACCGCTCATGGAGGCTGGAGTAATCAAGTTGACAGGAGGGTGACACAGCTCCATCAGTATAAGCTCTGTTGGGTAGCCGTAGCCTTAGTCAAATTTCTTATTCCTTGAATTACACCTAAGGAAGGCTGCGCTGCTGGTTGAAAAGGAACACATAGAGCATGTGACTGCTGATTTAGGGCTCAATCCAATCCCCAAAGCAATTAAGGGCCATCTTTCCATTTGATTCAGTAAGGGATGGATCAGGCCCCATATTATTGAAACATATACAAATCATCAAGTGTCTAAGGGGTCAAATTTTTCAAATATTGGTGTCTAAAGTTAGATACCTAAACTTAGGCCCTTAAATAAGTGGCCAGATTTTCAGAGGTGTTGATCTCCCACAAATTCAAGTGAAATCAGTTGTAACTGTTGAGCCTCAGTACTTCTGAAAATAAGACTACTTTTAATGTACTTAACTTCAGACCATTGGGTTCCAAAATTTTGACACACATCAGTAAAGATGTCGTGGCATTATTTATTCTCACGGAATTCCCCATTTGAAATATAGCGACTATTGCTGGGACCAATGATGTCTCTAAAATCTAAACGTTGTTGTTAATTTCACCTACTGTATACAGCTAAGGCAATAGGGAAAAAACTGCGTGACATTACCTTCGAGGACAAGATGGGTGAACCAACTTTTAATGATCCAACTTCTGTTTGTGGAAGATTCTAGCTTCATAATATCACACCACTGTTCTTCACATCTGGAAAAAGTAATCAGTATTACAGCTAAATACAAGGTGGGATTGATTGTTAAGAACAAGGGACTCACACATGTTGCAGGAGGCCAGTTAATGTGAGTTGGGCAATTAACATCTCTGCAGTCATAGGACAAAGGAATGTTAGTAGATTACAAACTGTGGGAAAGAGGCACAAAACCAATCTCTCTGAGCGCATGATTTTGGTGTCTAGAAGAGTTCTGAATGTGAAGTTTCCCATGTCTTTTTAAGGTGTTGTGCAGGTTACCTTTGATGAAGACTGGGAGAGATCTGAATTGGAGTGATCACTTTGTGAAAAGTGTTTGTCCACAGGTGACAGAATGTCTTTGCCTTCTATCACTTGTTTGTGTGAGCTCATTCAAAAGCATAATGATTGTCTTGTTTCACACACATAGTATACCTCATCCACTGCATCAAATGCCCCATATGAGGTATATCACATGTTCTGATTGGCATATGTAAGACTAGTGGATCTTTAAAGGTATGTTGTGGGAGGTGGTGATCATCATAGCCGTAGAGATATGTCTGCAGATTTTGTATCTCTTGTTACGGCAAGGTCTGGTGCCTCTTTTAGTAGTGGCCTGTGGGAGTTTGCTTCTGATGATGAGCTTGACAAGGCTGCAGGGGAATGCTGTTCAAAAGCCAAAAGATGGAGGTGAGTTTCTTTTAGCATGTGACTCCATTAAGTAAGTTGTTTGATGAGTCTCTGTATGGGTTCCAGTGTGAAAACTAGGGATGTGCAGTCAGTGGTGTGGTCTTAGTGGTTTGTGTGTTTTGTGCTTCTGATTTCTTTCTGTCTTGAAGCAGGTTTTCAGCAGGTTTTGGGGTATTTGGATAGCTTCCTCCATTGTGTGATCTGTTTCTCTGGAGCATCTCTGTTTGCTGAAGGTGGTTTTAGTTATGTAACAGTATGTATCTCAGATTTTCTCCTCAGAGTATATTCCGTGGTATCTGATTGCCTGGCAATAGATAACAGATTTTGTGGTATGCCTGAGGTGGGTAATGGAACTGTGGCAGTAAGAACGGTGATCTGTGTGTTTCTTCCATATAGTTTTCTACAGGATTCCATTCCTGAAATTGATAGTGATGTCCAGGAAATTGCTCCTGCTGTTGGATGTCCTGGAGAGAATTGTGTGGATGGGGGGTGGATGTTGAAGTTTGGTGGAAATCACTGAGGGAGTTTAGTTGTCTGTCTAGAGCATGAAGATATCACTGATGTATATCATTGATTTCATGGTGCATTTTTCCATAAATTCTTCCTCGGGGTAGAAAAGGAACGATGAAGAGGTTGACTTATGAGGGACCCATCCTAATATCCATGGCTGTTATCATGATTTGGACAAAGTGTTCACTGTTAAATGTAATGTTGTTATAAGTGAGGATGAAAGTGATGAATTTGGCAATGTATCTGAGGTGGATATCTGAGTTTTGTCCATTGTCTTGTAGATATTTGATGCAGACAGGCTACACCAATACTGCACACAGGATATTGCATTATTAATTGAGGAATACTACATGGTTATGTAACTAAAAACCAATATATCCCGAGAAGAGCAGATTTAAGGATGCACACTTAACTTTTAAGCTTGTCAGTTATAACCTTTTGGGAGCTGATCTTACAACGATGGCCTTGGCCCTGCAATAGGCACCATGTAGGAGTACCTTTGTGCTATCACTGTGTCCCCCTGAAGTCAGTTGAATGTCAGTGTGTATACCTAGGTACACTAGTCAGAATGAGGATTCAGACCTTAATATTGCCTTAACATACGATCTTATTCTCACTGGTGTCGAAATCAATGTGAATACTGCTGTGAGTAACCATTCATGAATGAGAATAAAGGATTTGCAATCTGACCTTTATGAAATGTATATATCCATAATCAAATGCAGAGTTTGATTAATAGAAAATAGGTACAATTTATGCAGCATTCTCTCACGCTTCTTCAAAAAGCAAAAGGTACTTCTTCAGCCCAAGGCCTATAGAGAGAGAGAGATTATACGCATGCAATAAATGGTATCAATTTTCTGAGAATAAGTCTCTAAAAGGAAAAATTACAATTGTGAGATGCCTTGCACCATTTTCTGAAATAGAGGAGCCTTACTTGGAAATATAGCACTAATTGAATAAGTAGGCTTTTTAAAATTCATTTCAGTTCATTTTCTTTTTTTCCAGTAAATGTATTCTATAGAATTTTTACAATTCACGAGGACAAAAAGTCTAAGATGCCTCTGTGATTAGAGGAAGAATTCTAAAAGGCTGTGTTTTAAAGATCAGTGATGTAAAATGACACAAGTACATGTAGGCTGGTTATGTTTTTAAATATGCTGTGAGCAGTGTGTGTGTGTCAGGAATGCTGAAGCAGGAAATGGCTTGGATTGCAGCTGAGACATTATGTTGTGTTTAAGTTTGTGTGCGAAAGGTGAACCCTTCCAGCCCTTTCATCACCAGGGCTGAATGTGATTAAAACATTGCCCGCCTGGAACTAAGTGTAAGGTGTGCTGTCTCCTCAACTAGCTGCCAATCTTTCAGTTAGCTGGTTTGTAGGTTGTGAGAGAAGACGAGTCCCTGTTTTCAGTATGCAGGTGGAAGATTGTGCTCTGGCAAATTAAACTGGATAGAAAATTGAACCTTCTCTCTGTTTATAGCTTTCTGCATACATCTGTACAAGAGAGAACTACAAGATCTGGAACTATCACACTTCTGAAAACTTCTTTCTTACTACTTTGTGCGCGCACACTTAGGGTTTGTTTGTTTTTAAACACACACATCTATTGCAAAGCATTACCTGTATATTTGAATCATGAACAAATATATGTATGTAGCACACACCAAAAAGAGCCATCTTACATTCACGTATGATTCATGAGATGTGGATGCTACACTACATGACCTGAAGAAAATAGCTACAGTTTTAGTGAACCTCTTGCCCTGCGAGCAGGAATAGATGCAAAATCTTTAAAAGGGTCCTGAAGAAGCAGCAGCCAAAGGTAGATGGGGAGTTACTATCAAATAAATGAAAGGTCTTCTAGGTAAAGAACCCATAAAGCAAATGTATGTACTAGTGCTTGAATTAGTACAGTCTGAATTATATTGAATTAAGAAAATAACCAGAAACAAATAAAAATCAGCATTTTTAATTTGCCAGTACTGTTGTTCAGAAATTCTGTACTTTCTGCTATTTTATTTGTATGCTATTTTAAATATCCTGAATTGGGGAATAATCAAAGTTGTCCAGAGAGCGGGATGGGTGGACAGTGTTGAAAAGAGAAACTAGAAAGCTCCAAGAAATAAAGGTTCAGAAAATGCACCATGTGAGATGGAGAAGATAGGGGAGTAGGCAGGAAGGCTTCAGTTTTAATTCTAGAAGATGACTGTAGAATTGTTATTACAGGGAGTTCCTCTGAATCTCTTTTGTGTTCTTTTTTCCACGACCGTAAGAGGATGTGAGGAAGATAACCAGCAGGAAATGTACAGTCACTGTTATGTGAAATAGTACTGACAATTCAAACATGACTGGTGTGGCCCTTACTCTCAGGGTTCTGCGAAATTGTAGAATAAGACGTGTGATCATTCTGGTGTTTGTACATCTTCGCACAACATCTTCTTATGCCTGTCTTAGCACAGGGCCGGCCCAAGAATATAGGTGAACTAGGTGGTCACCTAGGGCACCAGGCTTTAAGGGGCAATGGAAGTGAATTTTCTTCTCTATTTAAAAAATATATTAATATGTTATCTCTTATAAATGAGTGCATTTCCCTCTAACGAGGGAACCAAAGTCATAGTTCACCTACGGCACCAAAAACCCTTGGGCTGGCCCTGCCATAGCAGAAGTTATTTTAATGATCCAGTGAAAATAACTCTCCTTCTAAAACTCTACCATTGTCCTTTGACCCTAAATGTAACAGTTGTGAAATACAAAAATCTCTCTAGAAAAAGGAAATGCAGACTAAGGGGAGAAATGGTTGTGAATTGTTGAAGCAGTTTTTCTAAATTTTCAATGCCACATCTGAGTCCATTTTAAGGAAAGATCAATCATGATATAATCTCTCATTAGGGACGCGTTCCTGCATGGTGCTGAGCTCCTGCTGCAAGTGCCTCCTGCAAGAAAATTGCATTTTCCAAAAGGCTCCATACACAAACACATCTTTTATCAGGGTTATTGCTTTAATTATGCTAATTATTGTCAAGTTTTTATGGTGCTGTTTTTGTTGTTTGCTCTGTGAAAATTCTTAGTATCCTTGCCCTGAAGATGTAATGGTAATTTAACTGAAAAGAATAATATCATTCAATAGAGATACAATTCTTTCTAGAAAGTGTAACTCATTTTTTTCAAAGTTATAAAGTCACTTCCTCAAAACAAAAAATTAGGGTCACCTTGGCTTTTCCACCAACGCTTTTCCACCAATCTCGTTGATGTTATTAAGGATTCTGCATGTAGAATGAATGCAGAAAGGAAGTGATTTGCAATGCAGGTCAGAGATGAGCATTTTACCCTAAGCTTCCCGGCACAGTTTGTTGGAATGATTGATTAGTCTTTGTAATGTTGTAATGTGATAGACTTTCGAGCCAAGACTAACCCTGCCTGTTTAGTAAATGTAATAGCTGTTGAGCACTTACCTCTCAATATGCCTTTTGTGACCATATTGATCTGAGATACTCACGACCTTTGCTGTCTTCTATAAAGGACATCAAGTCCAAATTAACAAATTTCACCTGAGGTAAATTCACTTTGCACGTAGAGTGAAATCGTGGCCCTGTTCAGGTTAAGAGGAGTTTTACCAATGACTTGAATTGAGCCAGGATTTCACCGCTGTTGGGTTGACTTTTGTGAACTCTTCCACCGCATCATAGTTTCTTATGAAAGTGTGGGAGAGTTAACATAAGGCACAAGATTCCCCTGAAAATGTATGTATGATACATAAAGTGGCTCTGTACCTTCTTTATTAAATGTATTGATCTTTCAGACAACCCTAGTCATCCCAAGAGATGCTAGAAATAGTGAATTTAGTGAAATATCCTATGCTATGTCTATACTTACCAAAGTTAGTTCGAATTAGTTCATTCAAACTAACTAATTCGAACTAATTTTAGTTAGTTCAAATTAACTTAATTCGAACTAGCATGGCCCCACTAGAATGCTAGTTCAAACTAAGCAAGTGCCATGCATGGCACTTGCTTAGTTCGAATTAGTCAGTTGTATGAAGGTCAATCTGCCAATTAGTTCGAACTAAGCAGTTACTTCGAACTAATATGGCCACATTGACTTACTTCGAACTCACTAGTTCAAATTAAGCGTTAGTTCGAAGTAAAACGAGGTTTTACTAATTTGAACTAATTTTTCCTTAATTCGATTTAAGGAACTGCTTAAGTCAAATTAAGGAAACTCCAGTGTAGACACAGAGTAAATTAAGGCGACTTAAGCCTGCTTACGTCGACTTAATTTACAAGTGTAGATGCACCCATAGTGAACTGGACCAATCCAGTTTTCCTAGCATCCCCAGGGGGGCTCCCTTCTAGCCGGAACCGCCAGGACCGCTTGGGTCCTGGAGAGAAGGAAGCGGAGCAGTCCGGGCCAGAAGGGAGCTCCACGCTCCCTTCTCCGCCGGACCGCTCTGGGGCTTGCTGTTTCGGGGAGAGCTCCCGTAGCCCGAGGCTCCAAAGGAGCCTCCCTACCCCTGGACCTAACTAGTCGACTTAAAGAGTCTAGTGTAGACTCTGTAAGTCAACTTAGTAAGGCCAGGTTTAAGTCGACTTAAGAGTCCTGTGTGGACTCTCTAAGTCGACTTAATAAGGTCGACTTAAAGTTGACTTAGTAAAGTCGACTTGGTAAATTTCTCAGTGTAAATATAGCCTAAGGTGCTCCAGGACTCTTTTTTATAATAAACTTTGTAGTTTTGGGGGCACGTGACTTGCTTGTGGGGGTAATTTGTGGATTGTATGAGGGGGCTCATGGATTCTCAGTACCTTGAAGTTTTTAAATCATTACTTAAGGACTTCCATAACTCAGTCTTATGTTAGGAGTATATTACAGGAGTGGGTGGGTAAAGTTCTGTGGCCTGCATTGCGCAGGAGGTCAGACTAGATGATCTCTTCTGACCTTATAGCCGATGAGTCTATGATTTATGATAGACGGTATTAGGCCTGGATTTCAATACCATTTGGTGCATCATGGTCCCCTGCATGTTGCAGAATCTTTCCTCTGGACCCTCATCTTTTTCTTCAGGAAGGAAATAGACCATATCAATTAGGGCCAGATTCATGTTTTAACCTGCTTAAGTGCTTTTGAAGATCCTTCTAGGTACCTAGCTTCATCTTTAGATGCCGCCATGCCTTTGAAAATCTGCACTCCCTCCTCCCTCCCTCCCGCTGCCCCCCCACCATAACTGAAACTGAAAAGGATAGGAATTGTTTGATTTAACTACCAGATTAAAACTGGGGTTATTTTAAATTGTATTCTTAAATGTTTGGACATTGTGGTTTTATTATATATAATATGGTTTTGTTTCCTATTTCTTTACTGTACAGTACAACTATGAGACCTAATCCTGAAAGTCATTAGTATGATCTTAATGAGAGCAGTTCCACTCCAGACCATTATTTTGTCTGTTTAGCAATTTTCCCCCTGCTGACCCAGTAGTTCCACCGATGCTAGCCCTGGTTCTGCACAGCCTTGAATGGCATGCCTGCATCCAGCCTGTGCTAGCACTTCCCCAGTACTAGACCAATGGCAGGAGAATTGCTAAAAATTCTCAATGTAGTGAAGGCCTTTGATTGCAGTGGAACAATTCATATGGAGGAGAGTTGATGTGGTTATTTAAAATTTTCATTTAGCTTCAGGGGGTATAATTTTTGTTCCCAGGTTGTATGATTTATGCAACAAGCCAACATCCAAATGAATTTTAAATTGTGCCTGAGTTTAAAATTCACATTTTGAAATTAACGTTGTGGTTGGCTAGATATGCATTCAAAATCTGCTCAGAGCAGGACTAAAAACTACAGTGATCAAGACACCTGCACCTAGTCTGTGCTAATGTTTTGCACCAGTGGTGTTGTATTGGTCTGGGGGCCTGGAAATTCCCAGACAGTGATATGTTTCCAGGTGATGGTATGTGAGTTTAATGTTCCATCCATTCATTTCACAACCATTTTTAAGAAGATGGTACACAATCCAATAACATTTAGGCACCACTGGTTACGCTATTGGTGGGAGAATTACTAAATGTTTTCTTTGCCAATTCAACCCAAAGGACTGGTCTTGTGGAAGGATTGCAGGATCAAGCTCATGCGACAGTGGCCTAAGATTCTCTAGTTCAACAGCAGGGGTTGGCAACTTTTGCCAGCCCCTGTGCCTGCCCCGCCTCGCTCCTCCTCAACCCTCGGCCATTGCTGATGGCCCCCTCGGTTGAGAAAAAGAGTGACTGCCTGAAAATTCAGCAATGGCCACAACTGGGGGTGGGGGCACTTCCCAGGCATGCATCTAAAAGGAGCCACTCATGGAAAGAAGCTGCCCAGAGTGGCTCCTCTTGGGGGTCCCCAAGTAAACGTGGAAAGGAACTGTCGGGAATTGCTCCTTTTGCCAGCAGCACGCTGCTGAGAGGAGCCGCTATGGGCAGCTTCTTTCCGTGGCATGCCTGTGTGATGGGCATGGCAGGGACCCCCCTGCCCCAGCCACCACTGAAAGAAGCCACACAGCTTTCAGTGGCAGGAGGGGCAATTTCTGTGGTGCCGCAGAGTGTGCTGCGTGCCACTCTGAATGGGCTCCTGTGCCACGTAGGCACGTATGCTGGGCATTGCCTACCACTGTTCTACAGCATCATTTTCTGACATCCTGGCAATGGAGATATTTCATCAGTTACATGCACGTAGACATTAGCTAATAAGGACAGATAAAATGCCAGGTTATAAATCAGTTGATGAGTTCAATGATCTTTTTCACAGGGATATTGGCCTTGGTGATAATGAAATTCAGGTACTCCCATTGGTCACATCGAAACAAGACTCACCCCAGAGACATATTCTTGTTTTGTGAGGGGGTTTCTTTACAGAATTCCTTCAGGCCAAAACTGTGGGGAACATTAACGCTGGGAAAGTTAGCTTGCCTGCAGTTTCACACCTGCTACATATGAACTTGTCATAAAGTTCTATGTTCAGTGACAATTCAAACATCTATAAATGCATATGGGAGAAGTTCTGCCCCCATGGGGAAGGGGATTGGATAGTTTTCTCTAGGAAATACCTATATAAAATTTTTAAATTCCATTTAGCAGGGCAGGGTTAAGGTATGGAAAGCAACGATGTCTCCAAGTTGATACCTGAGACTGCTCAATTATTTGGCACAGAAATCATGGTTTAGGAAACAGTCAGGGTAAACAGCAGGGCATATCCGTTCTCCAACACTTTTGCTAAGGGATGAGTAATGGAAGCTATGCTTGGGGCAATGTGAAGTTTTTTATATTAACCTTGATGTGGAGAGACATCCTGGGTGAAGATGGTTCAAATCCAGCTCTTGGTTTATTTTTTATTATTTTTTGTTAATGGTTTTTAATGTGCATATATATATAGGCCAAACAGATCAATATAAACAAACTTTAAATCCAAACCCATAGTATGTCACACATTAAATAATAGAATTCAGTACAATTCTGATTCAGCGAAAAAGTATAGAAATTTTGGGAACAATCCAAAAATTTCAAATTTAGCACCTTCATTTCTATGGGCCAAATTCATCTATAGCATAGCTCCATTAACTTTACAGGAACTACACTATGGATGAATCTGTCCTCTAATTATGTACAGTGCTATCGAAATGCAGAAATAGCTGGACTTGCACCTGCTTACCTGATTAGGCTATAGAAAGAAGGTTGGCACTGGCTCAGAGAGAGAGAGAGTGTGTGTGTATGTAGTGGAGGCAGGGGACAGGGTGGTCCTCTTGTACTTCTAACCTATGGATAATATCTTTCTCATTAAATGTAGATGCATTTCACTTTTTATTCTGTATGCATATACTTTTTCAAAATGTTTATTTGCTGTCTGACTTTTTTTTCCTACCCATTCCCCAAACTTCAAACCTACTAGGTAAAAATCATGGACATGGATCTGAAATGGAATAAGTAATTTCTTGATAGCTTCTTGCTAACTCTTTAAAGCTCTGTGCAGCTGCTGATGTATGTTTGTGCTGGCATTGTGGAGTGGAGCCTTGGGAATAAGGAATCTGATTTCAGAGAAACAAGAGCTAGCTTCAAAGAAGAAAGCAACTCTCCCCAGCTGATAGAACTTTTACTAAAAGAAAACAACAATGAAGTAAGAAACACACCAGTAATATCTCCTGTTACTCCTCTGCAATCCTTTTCAAAACTTTCTTCTCATTTATCTGATTATATACTTCCGTCTCCAAATTCTCTTTTTTGACAGTTTTACCTTTTCTGTTAGTTTAGGTGTCTGATTGTAAATTTCAGTGTGAGGCCACACACTTCAAAGCACATTATATTAGTTATTAAAGGGGAAAATATAATTCCTGTAATTGCAATATATATCCTTGGAGGTCTGGTCAGAGTGGGAAACCAATCTGAAGGCTATTGGATATATGTTTTTTTTAATATAGATTAAGAAGGTATTATACACTAATAATAAGCTAAACTGAAGTTTTCACTCATTGATGCTATGGTGTTTAAACATCACAACTAATGTAGTTTAGATCATATTTTTCCGGGAGTGAGATGGTTGAATAAACAAGCTGGCCACCAAGACACGTATTCTATATTTTAAGAAAGGCCTGTAAATACAGAGTATGAGAATCTGTGTTGATAACCTATTATTTATCTCTCTCATGGTTTAAAAATGGAATTTGTTTAAACAAAAGAGAGAAAGTATTCATTTGGGGTCCAATCCTGCCTCTGTTTAATTCAATGGGAATTTTGCCATTGACTTCAATGAGAATGGATCCAAATCCTACATGCCATGGACTTAATCTTTAGCTGGTGTAAACTGGCATATATCCATTGCCAGTTTTCACTAGCTGTAGATCTGACCTGATATATTTATGTAAATGATTCCCAATAACGATACATTATTGGTGTACAATAGCTCTTTTGCCATCACTTATGCAGGATTTTTTTCCCTTTTCTGTTTCTGCAAGCATAATTTGATAGCAATAATCA
This sequence comes from Pelusios castaneus, assembly GCA_007922175.1. Classification (NCBI taxonomy): domain Eukaryota; kingdom Metazoa; phylum Chordata; order Testudines; family Pelomedusidae; genus Pelusios; species Pelusios castaneus. The sequence continues at coordinate 9,203,510 of ML685830.1, forward strand.
TTATATTTTTTCCGTGGGAAGGCTCCCGAAAAGTTGCTCTCTAAGTAAAGGAGAACAGCACTAGTTTGTTTAGTTATTCTGACTGGATGACGGATGAAATGTCAGAAATAATTCCACAAAGCGGTGAGGCATAATCCCACAGGACAAATGCCTGCATTAGAAATCCCACTGCAGGTTTAATTTGCCAAAACAATCCTTCTTGCAACACCACTTATTACTTTTGTAAAACAGTAATAAGGTAACATTTACAAATTATAAACCAAGAGCAAAGAATATGACTCTGGAATTATTAGTCATCACTGATGACTAAATACACTTGATACAGTTGTACTCATAAAATCAGGATTTAACTGAGAGCCTCACTATGGTCCTGATGACATAAAGTGCTGAGCATCCTAAGCTCGTATTTGCTTCAGTGAGAGGTTAGAGCATTTGGAACCTCAAAGCACTGTACAGTCCTAATGTGAAGATCATGTGGTACTTACTCAGCACCTGGGGACAAGGTTCAGTGATTTTCTGTCTCTACAAATAAACTGAAAATTTTTTTTGGAAAGATCATAATAAAACTGTAATTAAAAATCTGTTTAAGCTCCCAAACAAGTGTTAGAATAGATACATAGCAGACCTATTATTGTGTTTGATCTCCTCGCACTGACTTCAGCATCATCTCTTCTTGGTAATAGCAGGGACTGGAGAAGCCTTTGGGTTAGGTAGCATGGAGCACAGGGTCTTGTATTCCAGGTAAAAGCTGGAGGCACCTTCCCATCCCCCAAAAAGTTTCAGATGAGTCCTCAGTCTACAGAGGAACATGGAGCAGCACTGTATGAATCCAGAGAGAGCAAGAAGGAGCAAAGCAAAGATGGGATAGGCAGAAAAGTATGTGTGGAAAAGCTTTTCTGTGGGGAAGATACAAATTGGTGAATAGCTTTGGATATCGGAGTGAGAGAGATGGAGGGAAGTTATTCTATTATATTCCTAAGAGAGAGGATTTCAGTTAATGGACACTCAGACTTCCAGCGGCAGATATAAGAGACATAAGGGTGGAGTTTGGGTGGGAATCACAGGTTGAACATCCTCAGCAATAGAAGAGAGAGAGAGAGAGAAATTACAGAGAGGGACCCACTGAGGACAAGAATTGTAGCCAAAGAGATTGTCAAAATTGGGGTGCCTTCTCACAGGGGACATTGGGAGATGTTCTAACAGCTTCTTCCTGAGTGGATGCATATGATACCTCCATCCCAAGCAAGAAACAAGAGGGAAGAGAAAACTTTCACCTCTCCCTTGCTTGTTTCTTCTTGAAGAGAAAGGGAAGGGGAAATGGCTGAGGATGCAGATAGAAAACTAGCACGAAGTATAGGTGGCAGGTAGGCAAGAAGTGATGTCATATTTGGTGGAAAGAAGAAGCTCTTTATTTATTGGAAGGCAGAAGAGACTGTGATTATCTTTGGTGTGGGAGAGGAAGAGGACACCATAGGACAAGAGGCAATTTAAGTTCAAATGTAATCTGTTTTATGACTAAATCCTACATCAACGTGATATAACAGATCTATTCCATTTTTAACTTATGGTCCATGTAGATCATAAACAACCCAAGAACACAATCAAAACCAAATTATTTGAAAATCAATCCCTCCTTATCTACTTGCTAATACCAGAGTTCAGTGTTCTATATTTCTCTTGCAAGAGCTAATGACTTCACCCCAAAACTTGAGGCATAGCATTTTCTTACACTCCCTGCTCTACTAAAGGTATTCGTTTTGCTCTCCAATTTGAGACATACAGAGAAAAGGTGGACTAACAAATCTTAGCACAAAGTAGTTACTCTGTCAAGATAAATCAGTTGTCCAAAAACATGATGGATAGGCATGCCTGTCTTTGCAGACCCTAAAACAGGCTGTATGGTCTCACTTTCTGTGAGAGGTTTCTAGTTCTACACACCATTCGTACATTGTCTAAAAGAAGTGAACTAGAAAACAATTTTTACCTGAGTACAACTTCCTCCACATCTTATTGGTTATTTGCATTAATAAGGTGGTATTTTGTCCAAAAGAGTCCCAAATATTTTCTAATCCTAAACTAAACTACATACAACACACATTTCTTTTTTTTGGCTGTACAGGACCAGGCACACTCTGGTAAGGATAGTCTTTACCAATGTTTCATTTCCAGAAGTGCTTCTGTAGGAACAGTTTTGAACCAGTAACTAATTAAGGGTGGAAATGGTATCAACCATTAGACAGCTGCCTAACAGGTTGATAGATCCATACTTGCAACCATGTATCCACAGAATTAATTGCTGATACAAAAGCAGTATCATAGAAATAAAGGCCTCTTGTGAAAACTTCAGTTCGTATGGAGACTCTTACTCCAGATAAGAGCATATTTCAGGAAGAAAACCAATTACTGACTGATGTGTGTTTATACTTTATCTAAAGAATTCCCCATCTGTGGGCTGAGGACCTTAGAGAGCAGACTGGTCACATGGTGCTGCTCCTCCTCTCTTACAGCTGCTCAATTTAATTAAAAGATGGTTAAAATACTGTATATACTTTTGTAATAGGACATGGCTTGCACAGAATAGTATTATCTAATGTAACTGTAGATGGTTTTAATTTTCCATATAAATGTCTAATCCTTTTCTGAATCCTACTAATCTCTTGGCCTTAGTTCTAGTGGCAATGAGTTCAACAGGATAATTATGCTCTGTGAGTGTATATATTTTCTGTTATCAGTTTTAAATTTGTTTCCTTTCTTTTTCTTTATATGACATTTTGAGTGGGTAAATCTGAGAGCCTGACTTGCCATCTCAATACTATTCATTTTCTTGTATACCTCTATCATTTCCCCTCTGGCTGATCTCCTTGAAACTGAACAGCCCCAATCTTCTCCATCTCTCTCATACAGAAGTTACAGTACCTTGATTTTTATTTATTTATTTATTTATTGGTAAGCGATGTCCCACACTGAGGCTATGTCTACAGTAGAAAAGTTAATTTAACAAACTTAACAAACATCGACTTAACTTTTCTAGTGTAGTAGACATAGCCCCTTTTCAACCTTATTAAGTCAACTTAACACTTTAAGTCGACTTAATAAGGTTGATTTAGGCGCTAATCCTCATCCACACTGTCTTAAACCGACCTAATAAAGTCGATTTAAGCATAAGATCAACCTAAAATGAGGTGTTATTAAGTTGACTTAACTTTTCCTTAAGTCAACTTAAGGAAATGCTTAAATCGACTTAAGGAAAGCCCAGTGTGCACGCGGAGTAGTTTAGGTCGACTTAAGCCACCTTAAATTGACCTAACTTGAGAGACTCAAAAGAAAACAGTACATGCTGGTAGCACAGATGGACTGTAGAAGTTCATAGTGCAGCAATTTCTGCTACATCTTTAAGAGTGTGAGATGTACATCACACACATACATTGCCAGCTCTACTGTGCTGGGCAGGGAATATTCCCTAAAGTTTGTGAAGCATTCTCTGGCAACAGTGGGTGAAGGGGAGTCCACATAAACATATATCCCAAAACTCTTTACATTCTTCTAGGTTTTTAGCATCACTGCTGGTGCTATGGTTCTTTGGTCTTCTGATCTTGTTTAAAGACAATAGGAATTTAGAATTTTCCGTACCAAATCAATACATTAGTCCATCAAGTGTGGTAACATGGGTCCAGCAGTGGCTAATACCCAGTGCTTCAGAAGAAAGTGATAATCATTCCCATGATACATCAAATAAGTGGCTCCCCTCGCTATATTGTAAGGGTACATCTACACTGGAGCCTTAGGTCAACTTAAGGAAGGTTAAGTTGACCTACAGACTCCTGCACCCACAGTGGGCTTTTGTTAAGTCGACTTAAGCACTTCCTTAAGTCGACTTAATAACACCACCTCTTACGGTAGACCTAAGGCTTAAGTCGACCGTATTAGGTCAACTTAAGCCAGTGTAGACGAGGAAAGCCCTTCAGTCGACCTAATCGGCCTCCAGGCCCCCTCCCAGGGCTACCTACAATGCACCACTCCTCCGTTGACCTAGCACCTCACAGTGTGGACGCAGGCAATCGACTGGAGTGTTCAGTGTGGACTCTCTAAGTCGAATTAACAAGGTTGACTTACAATTGACCTTGTTAAGTCGACTTAACAGAGTCTCCAGTGTAGACATACCCTTAAGAGAGCTATCATCTATTTAGGCTGATCTAACCTTGTTGTATCCTAATTTCTGTTTCAGGTTTTGTTTTTGTTTTTTAAATAAGAAGACTGCTATTCCCCTGAGCTTATTAGAAAGACTATGGATAAAGCAAGTTTAACAGCGACTAAGAAATACTGTTTGTCGTTATCTTGGTGATATGTTATGATACACAAGGAACATGTTTACCTGTGTGCCTGTTGAGATGAAAAGCTGCAGGGGGGGCAGGGGGGAAGAGAGGAGGCTACACACTGCTTCTCTTTATCCATTCTGATGAGCATTGTTCTTGGATTCCATGTAGTATTGAGTGAACTGGATGGTTTCTGCAAAGCTCTGTTTAAAAATCAAAATACAATTCATTGTTCCATAAGGAAAATACATAGGTATGTAATCTTCAAAGCATTTTAGGAATATTAAATCACCTCACTCCTCTGAGGGAGGGAAGGAAGTTTTATTAAACTCTATGTTTTAGTAAAATGGATATAAGCCCCTATCTACACACAGGCCTAAGCCTGTTCCAAAGCAAGATTAGATGTACTGTGTTTAAATGCATGCAATATCTGGCATCCTAGCTAGACCAAGGTTCTCAAAATTGCTAACACTGGTGTTAGCACTGATGAGAAATTCGCCCCATTGGAGATGGAGCCATACGGAGTTGCCCAAGGCCTCAGAATCTGTGTTTGAGCCAGGAATGGATCTTGGGAGCATCTGAATCCCAGTCTTCTGCCTAGTCCACAACTCTTCCATACTAGGTATGTAGAAAATGCCACTGAATAATTTCAGTTTAACAAGCATCATCCCTTTCTACTGATGTTGTGCCTATGAATTACAGCATTACTACTAGGAGTGTTACTTGCAGAATGTACAAGCACATATCTTTGTTTTTCCAATAATTAACCACAATTCTGGAGAATTTAATCTACTGGAGTTCTTCTTAATGGGGCACATATGCCAGTGATGCAAATTATTTCACAGCAGCAGAGAGCATATTTATAAAGAAGACCTTAATTGCAAATAACCCTTTGAGCATCTCTGACATAATGTATAGATCCAACAAAGCAAATAAGGCTCATATGGCTGATAAATGATAGGTTCAGAGGGATCCATCCTGAGACATGCTACAGCCCTTTGCTGCTGCTTTGGCATCACAAAACAAAGACTCTAACGGACCCACATCTCTTGACTTGGGCACACTGGGCTTGAGCTGTGGGGCTAAAAATTGCTCTGTTGCCATTTGGGCTCAGATTGGAGCTTTAGCTCTGGGATCTTCCACTTTTGCAGGATGAAGACCGTGTACCTACCTTAAACAGCAAAACCAGTAGGAGAATAAAGGAGTGACATTAAAGATGTTGTAGCTACTACTCCCAGTCTTGACCATGAGGGGGAAATGAGGATAGGCTGGAGGTATGGCTGGAATGCTCCAGCAATCCATGGGTAGTACAATAGCCCCTTGAGGGTGTTACTGCTGGCACAAATTAAAGCGTCCCTGAGGGATCTCAGGAGAACAAAGATAAGATATCTCTTTATACCTCCCACACTCACCTTATCAGGCTTGGGCCAGGCCCAGAGATCAAGGTCAATGACTGTGGAAGTCTAAGCCAAAACAAAAAAAAAAAAGGTTGGTAAAAGGACACATCAATGTTTGCTATGCGAAGCTCTTCCCACACTTCAATACACGTTAGGTCTTGCCACACAAAACAAGAATCACCTGCAACTATAGGTGGGCCCATTAATTACAATAGCTTATACTGCCTCTGGTGGTTGAGGTGTAACAGATATATAACCTTCTAAAATATCTGCAGTAGCCTCAAGCTAACAGCCAGGCTTTTTTTTTTCCTTAATCCTTTTAGTTATTTTAATATCCTAATTCATTTTTCTGGAATGCACTTTGCCAATATAATTTGCAATTATTACTTTGCACAATGAATTTAAAGCTTTTGAGCCTCTGTCTCTGAAAAACAAATCACCCTGAATGTGTTATCTGTGGGAAATGAATTTGTTTGTATGTTTCATCCAAATATATATATTTTTTTTTAAATAAAAAATGCGGAAGGAGAGAGTGCTGCATAAGAAAGCAAAAGAATCAAAAAATTGTTTGTAATAAAATCCTGTCTAAGCCTTGCTTTCTCAGTAACAAATCCCCTGGCAAGAAGCCTGTCAGTGGACTGTTTCCAATGTCTCAGTCTGAACGGCAGCCAGTGCTCTACAGAAGAACAGGCCCAAGATGGCTTATTACCTTTCACCTCTGACTCTTCATCCTTGTGCCTCATGCTTTGTGAACTTGAAATCTTGTGAGAGAATACTTAGCTGTCCTGTTTACAAACAGCCTATTTATTTCTCCAGATTAACTTGAAGGACATATCCAGGTCACCTGATCCTGTTTTGTCGCATGTTGTCACAGAAACCATGAGAATTCTTCCTGTAGTGAAGTCAAAAAGTAGCAACATCTGATTGGTTGGAACTGGTGGTGGATTGCTAAGCTGTCATTCTTCACTGAGTTCACTTTAAACCCTGAAAACCCTGCTTAAATTTTAACATGTAAAATCATACTTAAAGCCATAACTGTTAAGAGGTCTTCATTTATCTACTTTGCATGAAAAACGATGAATGTGGATTTTTGTTTATCTCAGCCTCACAAGCTGATTTCAGCAGCTCTGCTCTTCTTTATTCCTACTAAAATTTAAAATTGTGCCAGCAGCTTCATGCAAATTCTCCCTTATTAGTTCAGTTTCCTGAATAACAGTTTTGTCTTCATTATAATTTTCACTTGAACTAACCATTTACAGGCTGGGTTGCTCATTTGAGTCAATAGTCACGAGGCATTGCTGAGACACTAACCAAGAGCCAATTGCTTCAAGTTTTGTTGTTTGAGAAAAGGAATATGATGATAATTACAAACAATGAGTCATTGTTGGTGCTCTGCTAGTTCACAATGGAACTTTCAATCCTTTCTTTCATGTTGACAGTAATCAACACAATGTTTTGTATTGTCCTATTCAGCTGATTTACATCCAGTAGTGGATTGTATGTCATTTCATTGACTTCAGTGGGGTTACATGGAGTGAAAATGAGTGAAGAACTTCATTCTATAGCTCCATAAACATTTTTAAATGATTCCTTAAAATCCTTCTTGCTTCTGATCTAGTGACATAATTCAGGCAATGTTTACATTTAGAACTGTGTGCAGTGTTTTAGTGGTTCTGGACCCAGAATGTTAAAAACACAAGGTGAGTGGGGTAATATCTTTTACTGAACCAATTTCTGTTTGTAAGAGAGAGGTTTTTGAGCTACACAAGTCTATGTAGCTCAAAAGCTTGTCTCTCTCACCAAAAGTTTGTTCTAGAGGGGTAGCCGTGTTAGTCTGTATACAGCAAAAACCGAGAATCTTAAAGACTAACAAATTTCTTAGGGCATAAGCTTTCGTGGGCTCCAACCCACTTCGTCAGATGCATGAAATGGAAGCAACAGTAGAGAGGTATATATACACATGCCAGGATGAAGGAGTAGCATAACAATGGCCAGTGCTGACCAAGTCAATTCAGTGGGGCAGGAGAGGCCTATTCACACCAGTTGAATAGAAGGTGAGAATGTGTGAAGACCAACAATTACTTTTTGTAGTGTGATAACCATTCCAAGTCCCTGTTCAGACCTAGTCTGATTGTGTCACGTTTGCAAATGAGCTCCAGCTCTGCAGTTTCACGCTGGAGTCTGCTTTTGAAGTTTTAAGCTCATGCGATTAATAAATCTGTTAGTCTTTAAAAGTGCCACAAGACTCTTTTAACTTTCAAACTGTTACTGAGTGTCCAGGGAGATTGAAGTATTCTCCTACCGGTTTATGAATGTTACCATTTTTATGTCCGATTTGTGCCCATTTATACTCTTGCGTAAGAAGTTTGTGTAGCTTGAAAATTGGTCTCTCTCATCAACAAAAATTGGTCCAATGAAAGATATTACCTCATCCACCTTATCTCGCATTTAGGCTTGTAATCTGACTTAATCAAAATGTATTTTTCATCCATATCAAAACTTTGTTATGTCAGAAGGGTAGATCACTGAACGGTAGTAAAATTATAGGTTGCACATAATGTTCAGCTGACTCTGTACGAGAAACTTTTTTTATATTCCTAAGGGACTATAATGTACACCTTGCTAGAGCAGCTTCTTTGTGTTAGAATATTATGTGCAGTTTGAGGCTGCCGTGCATGATATCAAAAAAGATGCTGCCCCTGCCTCTTCTGCTGCTAACAGCCAGGCATACTCGGAAATCAAGTCAAGGGCACGATATGGCTCCTTGCATGTCAAGAAGAAAATAATCAATTCTAATCCCTTTTTAGAAAACTTAATAGTAGAAGATCAGTAACATTACCTGTCTGTGTAACTGAAGTCTTGAGAGGAGAATCCTCCAAAGAAGAAAGGAATATGGCATGGTCCTGTATGTGTTACGTTCCAGAAATGCTAGGAAAAGGACAGAGAAATTCAGACATAACAGAAGTTATCCCTACAGAGACTATGTATTTTGAAGAAAAAGTAATTGCTGAAAAAAAGGTTGATGGTGTCAGTGTCTGGAGAGGCCAATTTACATATTGAGTGTAGGTGTGTAACTGAGCGTGTTTTTTTGCATTTGGCCTTTGGACCTTCTCTTTTAACAGCAGCACCAGTTAAAGGCAGTGTGCCATGTTCAGAGAGGAGCCAATGAAAGCATACATCCTTAGCTATGTCTACACTTGATAATTTAAGTCAACTTTAACTAAGTCAACTTAACTAAGTCAAATTTAAGTCGACTTAGTTAAGTCGACTTAGTGTGTCCACACTTAAAAATAAAGTTGACTTAAAGGGGAACTTAAAAAGTCGACCTAGAGCATCCACACTGTATGCCTAGGTTGACTTCTAGGGGCTTAGGGGGACCTAGGGGAGGTCCACAGGGGCAGGGGGGCACCCCTTGCCCAATGCCAGGGGGCTCAGCCTTTGCCCCATTGTACCTAGGTACAATGGGGCAAAGGGGGACAGGGACCCTGGCAGGGCAAAGGAGCAGGGTGGGCAGGGCTCTGCCCTGCCCTGTGGGGGGGCATGCCAGGCTACCCCTGTGCCCCCCCCCCCGGCAGGGAGGGCATTGGTGTAGACCTGGGGTAGCCCTAAGTCGACTTAGGGCTACCCCACATCTACACTGGCTTAAGTCGACCCTAGGGAGCCGACTTAAGCCTTAGGTCTACTAAGAAGGCGGTTTTATAAAGTCGACTTAATTTTAATTAAGTCGACTTTATTTTCCTTAAGTCGACTTAAGCAGCTTGCTTAGGTCGACTTAATGAAACTGTAGTGTAGTGTAGCCCTTGTGACTTGCACCTTCCTCCAGCCCCACCAGTGTGTACGTTACTTTAACTTATGCTTCCTTAGAAGTTCTTTACTGCTGTAGGCCCATCCTTGAGCTACCCCAGCAGGATCTACAGGAAGGAAATACACATTCCTCCTCTTGCTCTAGCAGGGAATATGCTACCTCAGCCCTTTTCAGAGTGCACCCAAGTGACCTGTTTTGCCCACAAATTACTCTGGTTGGCAAGTGTGGGGGACAGAGTCAAGCTTCGCTCACACCTCATTCTTTCCCCACTCACTCACTCGGGTTAGCAGCCCTGCTTTCCCTTCTTCATTGGAGTTTTAGCCCTTTATTTGACTAAATGGCATGTGTAGTTATTCCATTCTGTGGTTGAGTAAGCACTAGGCACACTCAGTCCCTTATGGCTTAATTCTGCAACCTTATTCTTAACCTTTACTGTCAGTGGGACTCTAGCTAGAGTGCCCGTCAACTGCAGAATGGGGGCCCTATGTATCACATCCACTTACCAACATGTAACTTCCACTGCCTCATCACCTATGAATTTGACTCACAGCATCTGAGCCTAGAAGCGCTTAAGGGCCTCTGGTGAAACTCACACTCCAGAAAGGTTAGTAAAAAGGAGCCTAGCAACAAAAGCAACTAACAGAGAAGGATGAGAATCTGCAAATAAAAGGAGCGCTGTCCCCAGCTTTTTGTGGCTCATTAAAGCCTTGGTTACTCCAGTTTAAGTGCCTTTATACATTCACATCTGTAAATATAAAGAGCCTGACTTTGAATTTAGTACTAAGAAATGCACTAACATAGCTTATTCCTTTGTAAACAGTATCATTTGGTCTATAGTGTATCCTCTTGTTCAGGTCCGGGGGAGGGGGAAACAATGTTGAATAATTTTTTTAAAAGTCTGGGATTACAAGTGGAATTTGTAATATAAACAAGAAAATGAGAAGTAGAATTTGCTGCAAGCCTACAGGCTGAGCAGAAAGTCTACAGGAGACTTTAACTTAAATATAGAAGTATTTGTGAGTATTAATAAGGTAACTGTTCCAAAAGACAGGCATTCATGCAGATGTGAGGGTTTTATACCATGCTATACTCTCCAATGGGCCAACAACCCTCATGGTTTAAAGTACATCCTTTTATTTATTTCAGTACAAGTATAAGCAATCTGCAGAAACCAAGAAAGTCTCTCATCCTTCTTCTCTGCCTATCCCATTAGAAATCCTCTCCATTCTTGTTCCTTTCCTTTCTCAAGTAAGACTCCTTATATCTCCCTACCCATCCCCTGGCTCCTCAGCCTGCCTGAAGATTTTCCAGTACCCAGAGTGTTGAGACTCAGATTTATTCTGCAGAAAATTTCATTTTAAATCTGCTAGATGCTTGGTAGGAGGTACAGGTTCAAATTTTTCAAAGAGAAAATGTGCTAAAATTTGGAGAAAGAATCAAATTAATGGATATACCATGCTTCTACCCTGGACTTCTTCCCAGGAGAGAGGAAATAACAGCATCTCATCTAAATAACATGCATGGCTTTTCCTTTGGATTTCCAGAATTTCCTAATGTAGCTATACAAAATTATCTGGGATCTCAACAAAGTGCTTGAAGCATTATTTATACTCAAGGCTATAAAGATTGCCAAGAGAATAATCGTTTAAGAACTGGGAATTGGAAAACCAAATTAACATCACTGACGTATTCAGGCCTCAGTGATTTGGCAAACTCAGCAAACATCACATGTCAGTTCAATGACAAATATGAATGTTTAAAAAATATAGTGATGCTTCCTGAAAATCTCCGAGCAAGCTTAACATAGTGAATGCTCTGCTTTGTATTCATTTTGTATAAATTCCAAGTTATAACACTTGGATTTCTAGTGATATTGTGTAAGAATATCTTTGGGAAGGGTTGTTCTTATAAAAATTGAAAATATTAAACTTGAGAGAAAGAGAGCTTTAACTACTATATCACAGACATAAAATTAATGTTTTTATGAATGGTTAGTCTCTTTAAATTCAAATTAAAAAGCATGTTTATGTTCTTCTGTTTGGACCTCAAGTGTTGCTGTGTCCCATCCAATCTCTCTTGGCCTCTGTCTCCCTTTCAGAGTCTATGGTGTTTCAGACTCTTTGAATCATTATATAGGGCACCCTGAAAAATTCTCAGACAAAATATTATTGTATATTGTACCCAAAAAAGTATCATTAAGAGAACATGATGTTCCAGTTATTCTATTCTATGAATGACAGTGATTCTTAGCCTATTCTTCATAGTGCCTTAATGTGGATTGCTCTAATTTGTAAACCAAATGTGTAACATATTAAGAAACAAACATGGTAAGGACAATAAATGTAACATGCTTTCTTGGGACTGTCTCATATTTTAGTCCCTTTCTTGGGCTACATATGTCTGTCATCTAATTATAGGTACTTTGCCCTCTTCCCGTAATTTGATCATTGGGTTTTGATGTGCTCTGCTCAGTACAGGACCTAAACCTTATAACACATCCATCTGCAATCAAACTTCCAGGTTCTGGTTTGTCCTCTGGTCCAAATTGGAGTAGCCTAAAGGCTGATCTTACTAGCATCAATAATAACAAATTCAGGAATTTCCCTGGCTTAGGACACCCCTCAGCAAGTAGTGCAGAGACTGAATTAGCCTTGAAGACTCTGGCACCATGTGTTTGGAAAGTCACTCATCCCTAGATGTATAGCACATTTTAAAACATAGTGATTACTACATCTGCACTGAGATGGCCTAGTTCCACCACTTTTTCATTTCAATTATATAAACTTGACTATGAATATATTGCAAAAGAAATTAAAAATTTAAAGCAAAACTCTCTTCTTTCTACAGTGTAAATCTTTATTTCATACTCTGCATTTGCTCCCTGGACAAAATTCTCCAGTGATATCACTTGGACCAGTGTTTGTAAAATGAAGACCAGAAAAAAGAATGTTGCTCTTTGATGCATCTTCTACACCAGATATGCGATACCAGTTCTGTTAATTCAGTAGAAGGCATAGAGTTATCCCAGATTTACCCTGATGCAAATGAGAGCAGAATTTGGTGTGGTTTCAGGTATTTAAGTGAGCAAGTGATTGACCTGAGTCATTTTGTTTAAATTTAAATTTTGCTGCATGGTTTACATGTTCATGGGAATTCCCATGAAGCAGCACAGTAGGAAAAGATGATGAGAAGAATGGGAAATTATGGAGTTGTGTAGAAGGAAATTACTCCTTGGGTACGCACCTTCAAAGTACACAGATTAAGAGGTCAAAAGTTGCCAGTGTAAATTAAACAAGCCAAAAGGACATATACTGCCTTTGGCTGCATGCCACAAAGCAAAGAAGTTTGTAATAAGCTAGTAGGAAAAGAAATAGAAAGCCACTTGCACGGGTTACAGATCCCTGAGTGTTAAGTTCCTGTTTGCAGAAACAGTGCGCTAAGGAACAACACAGCACAATTTACAGACTCCACATGTACTCTTCACAACACACGCAAATTGCCAGAAGGGGGAAATTTGCCAACAGCAAAGAGTCTTTCAGCAAAAGGATTGCATTGAGGGACTTACCAACTAAAACTGTAGAAGCGGTGGCTGCGTCTACACTGGTAAATTAAGTCGACTTAAGCTTGACTTAAGTCGACTTAATGTGCCCTGCGTCTACACTACACTTTGCTTAAGTCGACTTAAGCAGCTTGCTTAAGTGGACTTAAGCAAAATAAAGTCGACTTAATGAAAATTAAGTCAACTTTATTAAACCACCTTTCTTCTCGACCTAAGGCTTAATTCGACTTTTTAAAGTCGAATTAAGCCAGTGTAGCCCTGGGGTAGCCCTAAGTTGACTTAGGGTTACCCCAGGACTACACCAATGCCCTCCCTGCTGGGGGGGGCACAGGGGGAGCCTGGCATGCCCCCCAAAGGGCAGGGCATGTGGGCACGGTGTGACACTGTCTGGATTTAGGGAAGCATTTATGATATTATTTTCTATGGATATCTCATAAATGCTATAATCCATAGGAACTATGTCATGTTTGGTATCAATAGAAAGGTAGTAATTTGCATGGAATGATTATATAGTTTATGTCTAGGAATTCTATTTCGATTAGAAGTTAAGAATTTGATGTTATATCCATACTTTAACTTGTGTCATTCTGGACAAATGCCTTAGACGGGAGTGTGTGAATAACCATTGTCTCCTTATTGTTAAGGAATCTGCCAGGTGATATGGTCCCAGGGAGTATACTGATGAGCCATTAAGGATATAAAGAATACAACCGCTGTGTCCTTAATGGCTCATCAGTTTACTCCCTGCGACCATATCACCTGGCAGATTCCTTAACATTAAGGAGACAATGGTTGTTCACACCCTCCCGTCTAAGGCATTTGTCCAGAATGACACAAGTTAAAGTATGGATATAACATCAAATTCTTAACTTCTAATCGAAATAAACGGGCACTGCAGTGGATGCAGTAAAGTTGAGTACAGTTACACTACGTTCCCTTGTTCCTACCACACCTTTTCCTAATTAAGACCACTGAAATATTAGGAACAATTAATTGTGTCATTGTTTAATCACCGCATTTGCTACATCTCACCACATGGATTGCCACAGGAGACAAGCAGATGGCCCAAAGGAAAGTAAATTGTATACTTGAACTGTTAGTTTGACTTCTGATCTGCTAGTTCAAGTCCCTTCTGTTCAAGCTAGTTTTTTAATCTATTTGATGTTAAAACTCTGAGCGCTTTGATTTTACCCCCTTGCTCACCCTTTAAATCTCATTTCTAAACCCCTTACTCCCTTAATTACAGCAGAATAGTTAAAATTGTTATAAACAATCCTTTTTTAGGATTATACTCTTAATCACAATTTTAAAACGAATATAGTATTTGATAATCTATACTCATGACATAATAAAGAATAAAAAATAATCCCATAAAAGCTTTTTACTACAACTTAAACTACCAAGCATTTAATTAAGTTTGTTAGAGGATTAGAAACTAGATATAAAGGTGGGCATGGAGTAAATATGAAGTCTTTAATCGGCATTTTTTAAAACAAGATATCAGTTCCATTTTCTGTAAAATAAATTGACTAAAAAATCCCTCAAATTCTATTGTGTGTGAGAGAGATGTGGGTGGAGACATTTTATTCCTTTCAAATACTTTGGGCCCATTGAGTTCCAATCTGTACCTACACAGAGCCAGAATAATCACCCAAGGCTCTGGGACCAGCCACTCTCTAACCATGAGCAAAATTCTTCTCCCCAGTCTTCAAAATTGGACTGTGTTCAGAAGAGCTCCTACTGTGAAGATGAATAGTGTGCTGCACACCGGTGTATCAGAAACAGGTGTGCTATCTCTCCCAAATCTCCCTGCGTGCTGTGAGCATCAATTCTATAGACACACCCTTTGTGGTGTGTATTGTAGGTTTACTTGCATAGCAGTTACCATTGCTGGCTGGTGTGGAGGCGCAGGCCAATAGCGTTGGGAGCATGAACAGAAAGCATGCTCAACAGAGTGCAGGGCCTTCAGTTGTGGCCAACCTCTGCACATGGATACAATGGACTCTTCTCCACCTTGCACACCCATGCAGGGTCCATCCACAATCTGACCTTAGTTTTTTGGTTTTCCCCTAGTTATTCTGTAATAAAATATATCCTATACTAAAAGACCTGACCGTAGATTTGTTCTACAAATGAGTCCTACGCCAGGCATTACACTTGTATAATTTCCACCCAAGCCCAATGGTCTGACCTGCTTCAGAAGAGGGCCATTTACTTTTTTTCAAAAGTAAATTTTAACAGCTTAAAAACTGCTCAGCATTTCGGGCTTAAAGAAGAAATAGTCACATGCAACTACAAGAAAGCTTATCACAAATAAAAGTGCTACAACATACTATCCTAGTCCAAGTGCAGAATTTCCTTTGAGATCAATGTGCATGGACTGAAGGCATATGACTCTTAAGATAATTTCAGCAAAGGCAAATACTTAAAAGCCATGTCATCACAGCAGATACTGCTCAGAGAGTAGCAGGAAGGAATTACATTGTACACCGTTAAAATGTTAGCAACCACATTTCATTTTTGAAAAGGCAATTTATTTGTCCTGAAATAAAGAGTTGATTATATCTCTTATTACTGTTACAAGAGCTTGATATATCACAAAGTGGAAGAGTTACAACATGTACCAACTATCAACCAGGAAAAATGAACCTGATTCATAATTCACTTTGAGAATGTCTAGTTAGTCAATCAAGTGATTTGTAATCATAAAAGCTGCCAGAAATTGAATGAATAATGGACCATACTAAAATCCTTGGATTTTTCTAGTATTCTCATTTCATTATGTGACTTTTATTGCCATTTCTGATAGTTGTCTCTCTTTCAGCAGAACAAATTAAGCTACGCATATTTACTTGAAGGAATATGTCTGACTGTTTAATGTGCATAATGAATATACAAATGGAGTGACCATTGTATGTAACTACCAAACAGTAGATTTTTCTCCACGGAAGCCAAACCCTTTATGATGTAAAGCTTGGGTAGAAATAATCTCTCTCTTTCTCTCTGTTTTGCCTTCTGAAGGCATTTTTGGGGTAATCAATCTTAGCATAGATCATATTGTTACAGTACATTTTCTCGAGTTGTTTTATAGCTATAGAAATGACATAATTCATATAGCACAGTATCTGTTTAATAGCAACGTCTTCACCCTCTCTCCCTAGCTAAAAATCATATTACATTAAAATCTGATAGGCAGATAATGTGACTTCTAAATACAGATTTTTAACAATAATCTGATAAAAATATAAACAAGGAAATATAAAACTGTTCTGAATCTATTTGTGCAGACGTTATAGTTTGATACATTTGTGTTGTTTATATGTAAAAATACAGATTAACATCATTTGGCTTTTCTTCGTGGCTTTTTGCCATAAGAACAAGATGTTTAAACCAGACGGCTGACATTACACAGGAAGACCTGGTGCACTTTTTTTTATATATTACTTTGGCAGGGAGCAATTTCACCTTGCAGTTTGGTGTCCTGTCATCTTCAGAATCATTAGCATTTATTCTTTCATTTTCTCCTTGTAACTTTTAGATATCCTGATGTTTGAACTGAACAAAATTGTGATCTCAGAATGATCAGAGCTCTCACAATGTAATATGCTTTATTATTGGCATTCTCCTAGTGAACGGAGTGTATCTGTTCTAGATTCTTGCTACTTGTTCTTTTGTGAGTGTGTGTATATCTGTAATAAGTGACCTTCCCTATCTATTTTTACAATTGCACTGATGGTGTTTTAGACAGAGTGGTCCTAAGGGTTTTACAAACTCTATCCATAGGAGGTATTCCAACTCTTCTTTAAAACCAAAGGCTACTTTGTCATTAAAAAAAATTATGCAAGACACAGCAATAACTTTCCCCATCAATGAAAGGCCCAAAACTGAAATGTGGTAAATCTCAAACACACTACCTAAAAACCAGTTGCCCAGTAAAGAATATCGTCACCCCAAGTCTGAAAGCCTCCTATTCATATCAATGGACTTTGGCTCAGGCCCCAACTACACTCTGATTGAGGAAGGCTGGATGTAATTACCCACACTGAAATGTAGCCAAGAAATGAGCATTAGATCTCTCTTCTGTTACAAAAATTTCTCTAGTGCCTTTTTTATGACTACAGATGAACAGAGCCAAAGTTTTACATCTCATCTGAAAGGTGTAGGATATTTTAAGCAACATTGTCAGATCACTGTGATTTTAAGTGTTGTAAAAATAAACTTTTACTAAACCCATATCCAAAAGAAATTGTCTGAAAACTCCCAAAGAACCCAGCATTTCTGAGTCTGCATACATTCCACAGTAAACTTTGCAGCCCAAACATGGAGCAGCGTGCTAGTCCTGAGAACTAGAAAGTGAAATTTGACAAAAACCTCACAAAGTGAAATTGACTGGTCTGTTGAATGTTCATTATCCAAAGTGCGGTTGCGGGGTAGGGGTGGGGGGTAGCAGAAATACTGAAAAAATAATTTTATTCTTTTAAAAATGCTTATGGTTTTAATACTCTAAAAAAGTGCTAAGCCAAATACTCCAGTCTTTATTCAGGCAAAACTCTATTGACCTCAAAGAGAACTAATGCAGTTAAAGAGATTTGGTTGGTTGGGGTATTTTTTTAAGAAATTATTTTTAACCTGGCCCTGTCACTTTAAAAATGGTTGAGAATGGAAAAACCATTTAGATGTATTTCACAATTTTGTGTCAGCATAAAACTGAAACTTCAGAACCTGTTCTAGTTTTGTTTGTTTTCAACTTTTTTTTAAGTAAGTTAAGCCCCAATTCAGCAAATCACTTAAGCATGTCCTTAGGTCCCATTGCCCTTAATGTATTTAAGTGCTTTGTTGGATCGGGGCCTTTAATACCTCTGAATAGGTCCATACTGACAGCCCTAGAGTTTAACTACATGGGACACTCAGAAAAGATAAGTCAAACCATGTCAAAGTGTGAAGGCAATGTGCATAAGACAAAGCATATTAAACCTCCTGTGGATGCTTTCATTCTGAAACAGAGCGGCCTTAGAAGGATTAAGTTACAGTGAACTGAGACCACTTTTCTCCTAAGGTAAGAGCATCCATGCAGAGTTTAACAAGCTCTAAATATAAGCACATTGATTTAATATCTTTAGTTGATTCACCTTGACTTTCTGGAGTGTCACCACGTAGACATGCCCTTAGAAACTGAAGTCCGTTTAACCACAGAGGGTCAAAACCTGATCACTTTGCTCATACAAATAGTCCCATTGAAGTCCAGCTAAGAACTAAACTGATCTGATCAGCTGATTATACATAGGCCACCAAACTGCCATCAGCTGGTTTCATTCTGTATGATCTGAGCCAGAACTGAAGTAGAGAGTGTTTAAAATGCAATTACCCCATTACCAATTCCCTGAGTCCTGCAGGCCCTTCAGAACCTGTTTCGTTAATGTTCACAATTTTCTCAATACCCTGAAATGTAGTAACACTGAAAAGCTGCTTGGAGCCAAAACTGTATTCATTTATCTCTGTTTAGCGTAAAGTTAGAGAAATGATTGGTATAACTAATTTTGATAGCCACATAAGGCTTTAGAACAACCCCTTTGTAGCATCCCTCTATTTTAACTGTGTCTGTGACTACATGCAATGAACCACTAGCATGGTACGTCATGTACTTTTAACTGTTTGCACTCAACATAAATGAAGCAGTAACAAAGATGGTTGCAAAAAGACAAAACAAAACCACCTAAATTAAGATTCCCGCACATTTATTTGTCATGTGTGTCTGTGCCTCTTGTAGAAGAGTAGAAATCTGTTATCCATTCAACATTTTTAACTAAACTAATAGATTTAAATCATTTAATTATGTTATAACTCCATGTTTTAGCAAATTAAAGCACTTTTATTTTTTATATAATACCGCATAGCGCAAAGAGGTGAATTTTAGTACCATTAGTATGAAAACTCCATACAGCAGAGGTCAGTGGGTAGGCAAGAGACCACATTTCCTTTTCAATTGCTGTTCAAAAGTGTTTGAGTGTTAGCCACTTGACTGCCATTTCATGTATTAACTGAACTCAATTAAACATCTAATTGAATAATAAAGTCCTTGAAAAGTTTTGAGAGAACAGATGTGTATTTTTTAACTCAGCAAACTTAGATATTCACAACATATAAATCATTTTTGTTTCAATTAAATATGAAATTAGTGTGCTTAAATGGGAAAACTAACTTTTCATAGAATTACATCAGTGGTTCCCAAACCCTGCCACGTTGCATACCACCAACATAAAATGCCACCAACTATAGTAACAATAGCAATATTTTATAAACAGACTATGTATGAAAACTGTCTTAAAACTTAGGGGTATGTCTACACTAGAAAAAGGTAAGTCGACTTTGTGAACTCGACTTAATAAGATCAACAGAATAGTTACATTGCCATGAAACATTTCAATTCTGTTGAACCAACATTTTCTGACAGCAAGTTGTTCAGCTCTGCAGTTGACTTTTTGTGGTTTCCCAACAGAAGCCTCCTTTTCACCTGACAGGAAGGTGCTCTGCCATGTCTCATTACGCTTCTTACACTGCAGGTTCCCCTTGAGGACTCCTAGCACTAGATCCAAGTGTTGCTGGAATCTGGAAGGAATATTTACCTAGGATTTTAGCTAATTTAGCTGTATAGAGATCTATCTTTGTCAACAGTGAATATTTATCTTCCCTTAAAGACACTTACCTGACTGTTTGTAGTGCAGGTTCTGCATTGTTTTGGCATTTACCTATTGAGTTTCTCCCAAGCAGGTAGTACTTGCTGGCAAAACAGGATCTAGGAGAGCAGTTGGATCAAGCTCCCTTAGCGCGCTCAGGCTGAACACTCCTAAAATGTACAAGATGAGGCCTCAGCATTTGCACTGGAAGGAGGCGGCTGTGCCTGTGTTGGCCTAGCAAGCTGAGCCATTGCAGAGTTTAAACTTTCAGCCTGTGGGTGAACCTTTCAAGCTCTGCTGGCCATAGCAGAGTTTCCTACAATCATGCAGTTTCAAGTAGTCACTACTCTGTAGCTGTGCCATAACCCTTCCGGCATAAGGTTGCTCAGTTGGGTTCAATTGATTGGTATTAAGAGCTTCAGCCAGTTTCATGGCACATCACACATCTATCTTTATTTGTGGCCTGCTGCCCGACAGTGCTTTAAGTAATGTTCATCTAGAGGTAAAGCAACATTTTAATTCATTTACCTAAATAAAAATAGTTAATCTTTAAAAAAAATAGTAGCCTGCTGTCCAGCACTGATTCTGCTCTTTTGTTGATATAAATCAGGAATGACTACGCTGATGAATTACAGTTTCAGTAAACTGGTAGGAGATCAGAATAAGAGCCAGTGTTTTTATCTTCTGCAACAAACCAAATAAGCAGTCAGTCTGTATGGCTATGTCTACACTGGCAAGTTAGTTCAAATTAAGAAGGCTTAATTCGAACTACTAAAGCCATGGCTAGACTAGGCTTTAGTTAGTTCGAATTAATAGCTTCCTTAATTCAAACTAATAAGTTCGAATAGGGCTTCAGAAGTAAGGCTTTAACTCAAACTAACTAGTTCGAATTAGCCAATGTGGCCATGTTAATTTGAACTAATTTCTTCGTTCGAACTAACTGGCCATTGAAATGAATGGGGATCACTAATGTGAACTAATCAAGTGCCATGAATGGCACTTGCTTAGTTTGAACTAACTTTTTCTAGTTCGAATTAAGCTAATTCAAACTAACTAAAATTAGTTCGAATTAGTTAATTCGAACTAAGTAAGTCAAACTAATTTTCGCAAGTGTAGACATAGACTATGTTAATTACAATAAATGAGTAACAAACACCCCAGTTACTAACAGATTGGTCAACCACACACCTCATTTAAAACTAGAAGTATGCAATCAGGCAACAGCAGAAATAAACAAAAACAACAACAAAAAAAGCAAGAACAGTGCGGTGTTAAACGCAGACTATTAAAAAGAAAATAAGGGAAAGTTTAAAAAAAGATTTGATGCAGTAAGGAAACAGTTTCTTTGCTTGTTTCATTTAAATGAAAGTGGTTAAAAGAAGCTTTTTTTTCTTCTGCATAGTAAAGTTTCCAGGCTGTAGCCAGGCAATCTCCAGTTGTGAGCTTCTGAAAGACCAACCATAATGTTTTGCTCAGCATTACAAACATTTAAGAGTCACAAACAACATCCATTCCTGGGGTGTTCATATCTCTGAGGTTCTACTGTGCATACTTTTTCACTACTTTAAAAGGAAAGTGTTTAACACACTAGTGTAAAACATAATCTTCAGATTAACATATAATCTTTTGTTTACCCCAGATTATTTGAGAGAAGCTTATTCAGGTGATATACAAATCTTCCTCACATCATCTTCAGGGGAAAAGATGCATTAATAAGAACGTAGAGCCACTGAAAAACTTAGGAGGATTCAAAACACCATGTGGGCAAAATCTAAATAAATTTTTACTATGTGTAAATCCCACATTGGCATAGGAAAACTCTCCATTTTGCCGAGAGACAGATTGATCCCAGGATCACAGCTGGAATTTGCGTGTGTGGTGTCACTCAGTAGATCATTAGAATCCCACACTGAGGTTTAACCTAATCTGTTCTTCACACCAAGTAAATGCAATTCAAGTAAACAAGGACATATATTTAAGAAGTAGATCTCAGTGTAGTATTTTTGACTAGCATATTATGTTATGGGGCATAATTTTTCACACAATCTTTTAGCAAGCCAAAGTGGTGTAATGCACAGATAGTAGACGTCTGATGGTCTTATAGCTGTCAATGGATATAGCTTTATTTTAAGTTTGGATTCTACTAGAATTCATCTTATTGCTTTATTGTAGAAAGTAGGGAAGCAGAGGATGGGGAAATTAACTATATTCTTCTGACTCAAATTTACCAAACCAAGACTAACCTTTGTACCAGAATAAAACTTGGTGAGTAGCAGAAAGAGTATGCAAGAGTCTGAAGAGGCCCACCTATAGAACTTGAGGTTTTCCCCACTAGCCATTGCTCCCGGTTCTGAGTTAAATAACTTATTTTTAAAGAAATGTTCTTGGCTGATAACACAGTGTGCTACTAAACAGCAACGAGCAAAAAGCCTTGCTTTCAGAGTGGAGATTCTTAGAGAGCTATTGCATGTCTAAGCATTTTGTGCCTTTACAGTGAAAACGGTCAGAAATTTGGTGGCTAGGCCATGCCACGCTCCTTACACACACACACACACACACACACACACACACACATGCAGAGAGAGAGAGAGAGAGAGAGAGAGAGAGGGTGAGGGTCTGGGAGGGTACAAGGGAAGGGACATTTCTTCAGAATTAGAGCCCCTGCCTTTTTCCAAGAATACTAGCAATTCCCAGGCTGCTATGGTTAGAAGCTGTTCCTGTGTCTCTTTCACACTTCAGGCATATTACTTATGTAGTTTTAGGCCTAATTTTTCAAAAGCTACCTTAGATGGAGGAGTGGCAGAGGAAGAATGTTAGAACTGGCTATTGCAATTGCATGCCATGGAAGATCTCAGTATGCAAACCAACACAACAATGCTACTTAGGAACAGGCTCTTTCAGACATATTGAGGAAACCAGGTTACGTTCTCATCCAAATGTTTCTATAACATTAGCCATGGAGACACACAGTCTGTACCATGTAAAATAAGAAGTTTGAAGCTAGCACCTTAACACTTCTCTGCAAGGGTTAAAAGGTAATTCTGGTGTCTCCCAGGTTGTCCATGAGCTTCAGGTATAGGCCATTAGGTATAAGAGAGTTGCAGAACACTTCCTAATATTGAGCAACTCAGTAATCATGATGAGGTAGAGCTGGAAAAAAATTTCTCTGTGCACAGTAAGGTCTAACCTTGCTGTTACTGCATGGTATAATTTTACACCATCCCATGATTAGCACACAACAACATTAGTGTTTACTACATGACTAATGAGATATGAAGTATAACTTGAGACCACTAGATCAATACAATGTTCAGCACCGTGCTGTGCAAACACGTGGATTTGCACAACAAACTGATGGCGGCAGAAGGTACAAGGATCTTTTTAGCTGAAATAGCCTCGCTGCTCATTTGGGAACACAATGCTGCACACTATCCAGGAGCTCCTAAGTCTCCTCCCTTACAATGGGCATTTACGATGGTGTCTGGCTAGCTCTTCATTACTACTGTGCCCTACCCAAAGCTTTCACGGCCTTTTTCCAATCAAATTATCCTCTTAATAATTATAGACAAATTGATCTGAAATAGTTAACTCCCTCCCACACACACACCAGATCAGTGACTCTGCGGCTTGACATAAACCACATTTCTTTGCAGTATCACAGACAGACAGACAGATCGATAATAGATTAGCTATACAACGAGCCTTCATTTTAAAAAAAGAATGAACGCTTGCTTTCACTTCTTTTATAAAGCCGAAGCCTATGGGTAAAAGTGAAGAAAATACTCGGTCGTGACTTGCAAATATCCACTGATTATCTAGATGCAAGTGACGGAAGCTGTTATTAAAACTAACTACTTTTTAAGTCAGCAACTCAAAACAATAGTTTTCCATCAAAAAAGAAAAGCCCTTGAAACACAAACTTACTTTTACAACAGAACAAAGTGGGGGTGGGGGCTTCTTTACGGCTTTCCTGGGCCTTCAGGATTTTGTTTCTATTTTTACAGGAACGGGCTGATTTGTCTTAGGCTATTACTGTCTATTACTGCTGGTAGTCTCGGGGAAAGGTGGGAAGCGGCGAATTCTGGCTATCTGCCTAAAGAGAAATCAATGAAACAAATTAATCCTTCGCAGGCTACAATGACACGGTAATCCATCATTCAGAGCTGCTTTTATACACCAAATCAGAGAGCAGAGGAAAGAGCCCTGGGGGACATCACAGACAACAACTTACACCAACGCTGGGAAAATACTATGGAATCAGTTTATTTAAAGGGGATAGATTTCAGTTGATTGCCTAGTGCATCCCATAAAGATTTTTCTTCCGCCCTGTTGTGAACCACGGCTGAACGGCTATATCTTCTGACCACTCGGCTCCCCGGGTGTTGTCTGCCAGCAGATGAATAGGAATAAGTTTCGACTAATTAGTACTTGACCCGCGATGGGCAGGTAGCTGGAAAGCGGCCTGTGCAGGTTTCCAGCCATTTGCTGCTCCTGTCGGGTCCCACTGACGGTCCCAAAACTCCCCCTGAGATCGGGGCTTGCAGGGTGCGGCCCCTGCTGTTCTGTCCCAGGCTAACTGCGCCCCACCTTTCCAGCACGATGTGCATTTCGGACCTAACTTTTCAACGGATTCGCCTCGGCCACGACAGCTAGTGTCTCACCCTCGTTTGATGGGAGTGCGGGGTCCTTTGTGGCTCGTTATCCGGTGTGCACTGATCGACGAGCAAAAGGGGATTGTGCCTTGCTAGGGGCAATTTGAGGGCTGAAATCTAGGGGACACGGCAGCCGGCTGCGCTCAGGGCCCCATCCGGACAGGTGCAGAGACCAATCCGCTCCCATTGAATGGGCTCCAAGGGTGCACGCGGAGCTCTCCATTGAACAGCCTGTTTTCTAAAGCCGTGTGCTGCAAGCCCCGGAGGTCTGAGCATTAAACAGGTCGAGCAAAATGTTTGGTGGACTCTGAGAAGCAGGGGGGCGCAAAGGAGAGCGCATAGATTTGAAAGGAATAAATGAGATACAGAACCCTTTGAAAAAACCCCACTTGTTTCCAAAGGCCTGGACGTAGAAGGGGGGGGGTGTATTTAAGGCTGAGAGAGTCAAACCTGGCTGAGAGTAACTGTTTGCAATCTAAAGGGCAGACGTTTGTGGGACCATCCGGATTGTCCAGATCTAGTCTTGTTGGGGGCTGCGGCTGATAAACTCTCAGCAGTGCGACCCAAGACGATGTTTTTCGGAGGAGTCCGCTATTAAATTGCTCCTATAGACCACCCAACAGGTGGTGGGGACCTTAACCCTTTACTTCTGGGGTCTTCTGCAGGTCAGTTTTCTATCAACGCCTCTAGCGAGCTCTAACTTCCCTTGTTCTGCTGGAAAGTTCAAGGCAAAGGATGTCACGCCTGGGTCAAAGGAAGTCCTCTTCTGCTCATAGCGCTTAGCCTCCAGATCTAGCTGAGACATTTGTAGACACCTTACGGAGTGGAGAGATCAGAACCGGGACTCCCTACACGAGCCACCAATGTGTGACGTCACATTACAGCTGGCGGTGGATCCTTAAGGACTCGCGCAAATAGCTCCTCCCGCCTGTCAAAGGGCACCAGCACAGACCCTCAGGAGCCCTCACTGTTGACTGGAAGAATTGTTAGTTCAGGGTTGGAGCAGAAGACTATGTGGCAGGAGAGCTGTTTTGTTCCCAATTTACCGTGTGACCCGGAGCGCATCACTTTACCTCTCTGCTTTAGCTTCCTCATCTACAAAGTGGGGATAATACAATTACCTGCCAAGCGTGTAGTGAGGCTTAATTATCTGACTTGTTAACCACCTGCCCAGAGCAGAAGACGAGTTCTCTGTGGCTGGAAAGCTGGTCCTTCTCACCAGCAGAAGTTGGCCCAATCAAAGATATTTCCTCCTCCTCCCTGCTATCAACGATGATATGCTTCGTCCTTGTGCAGAGTACCTCACTATATTCTTTGGTACTTATTGTTGCTGGTTTCTCAGTGTGCTCCTTCCAATGCACCACCCAGTACAGTGTTTTCTCCCCCTGTCCTGTTCTTAGGGAGTGCTGGAAACAAACGGAACCACCCTTCGTTTGTAAGGGGCGTGCTTGTTTAAAAAAAAAATCTATGCAGAAGGAGTATAAAAGCCCCAGTGAGGAACCACAGGGGAATGACTGAGCCAGGGGAACACGAGCACTGGTGTGTATTAGGAGCTAAATTCAAGGGCTGAGGAGGAATGATTTGGGTAGTCCGATCGGGTGTTGGTTTCATCGCCTTAGACACTTGGGATGCACGTTTTAGTCTAGCTTTCCCTTACTTCGAAGAGATGGATAATATAAGGACCCAGTGCTGCTGCTGGGGTCAAGAGATGTGTGCTAATTGATGAGCTTAATTGCTTCAAGCAATCCTGCCTCTAAACATCCAGAGCGCAGCTGATGGACTCAGCCTGTTCCTAATAAAATGAAGAAGCACTGAATTAAAGTCCCAGGAAAGGCACTATAAAAGTTTGCACAGTATAACTAAATGACTTCACCTATACTATTACCCCTCAGATGACATCTTGAAAGAAAGCAGACTCGATTCAGCCTCCATATTCATAAACTGGCTGTGCCTGGGCCAGTGAACGTGGATTGGGTTAAAAAGGCTTTTTCATCCTTCCAGTCAAATGAAGTCATTGTTAATTAGCTGTTTTCTGTTAACAATGTCACTCTTCCTTGCATTACCTGCTCACACATTCAGTGGGCTTATTACAACATCTGGAGCAGCGGTTTATCGCTATCAGGCTGGAGGGGAAAACGCAAAAGGCAAAAAAAGTTTGGGTGCAGGTGGTTTTCCTTTGGTGAATCCCTGTCTCAAGGAAAATACTCTTCACTGTACTGCTGGTGAGATAAATAACAGCGCTATATTTTGGGGGGATGACAAGTGTCTCCAAGAGGGTCTCACGGGAACCTACTCCCTTGAATTTAAAGCAATTTTAGAAAAGGGTGAGCTGTATTTCCCAAAGAAAATGATTTACAGACTACAGAGGCTAATCTTGAATAACTTGCATTGTAAACAGAAGTGCCACCAGAAATAGTTGGTGGGATTCACCCCACAGCTAAACAATACTTACTCGTTTATCCAAGACACCTGCTGATAAATAAGTATGCCGGGGGCAGAGGGAGAGAGCAGATACATTAGGAAAGTAACTCATTGCTTCCAGTTTTCATGCGAGCTGTTTTAAAAACAAACGCGTGAGCCACAGGTTTTCCTAGGCTATTCCGAACGGCAAGTGTTTGCTACTGAGAAATACTAAAAGGCATTTCAAAGGAGACCCCATTTAGTTTAGTGGTGTTCACAAATCTTGATCCGCTTGTCTGCTGAAGGAAATCGTGTTGCTATTACTTCTCTGTGTTTCTCAATTAATGTCCAAACATGACTAGTTGCTGCTCTCAGATCTCAGTCTTTCACAGGCCACATATTGAAACAAACACACGAATAAGTAAGATATAAGCTACAGCCTGCCTTCACGATCCGATCTTACATGACGCTGTCCTCCTAATAAGGACTCTGAAACGTCTGAAATGCTTAAATAGCATTGCAGTGTAACATGAAGATACACTATGAAATAGAGTTTCAGCCATCTCTTCCCCTCTCCCCCCCCTCCCCCGTCTGGATATAAAAGAAAGGGGCGTCCTGTCTATTAGGTACAGCAGGTGTTTTGCCCAGTGCTTTGCATTGAAACTGGTGCCCTCTTTACACTATCCCCACCATCCTTGGTACTACATCAAGCTAGTTTCTTCTTCCCACTTAGGGTACCTCACTCATGTGCTTCATTCCCTCGGAATTGGCTCCAAATAAACAGAGCACAAAAGTAAAACTGTCCCCCAAGCCATATTAGGAAGAATTGTCCAGGAGACGGAATGAGGCCCTGTGTCGGCGTAGGTCATCATTCAACGAGGCCATCGCAGAAGCACCTTCGCCCTGCACCTTTGCAAATGAACACCTTGGCTTTCCTTCCAAAGGGCTGTTCAATAGCTTAAATGAAAACCCAGCATCACAGGCATTTCACACCCAGACACAAGCTCTGCCTGCCTCATGTTTTATGTATTTATTCAATTTTCCTCATTTTGTCTCTGACCCCCCTGTCTAAATAGCTGCTCCTGTGCTATAGCTTCTTCTAGCTTGAAAAAAACCTGCTTTATTAGTTTCTCTTCATTTTTTTTTCCCAGGCTGGTTTACTAATTACGGTGCAATTGTATGTTATGTGCTGTAAAGCGGTCCTGAAACCAATGTAGAAAAGAGTTCTGCCTCCTATATAGAACATGTTGACACCTTAGACACATATCTGGTTATAGATCTAGTCTTGTACACATCTTATAGTGTGAGTGTGTGTGTTATGTACTGCTTAATTGCATAAGCATATTGTCATATTTACCCGTATGTAGTATTATAGGGTATCATTCACCTCGATGATAAATATATTGGAGGGCTTTCGCCTTCAAGTCTCTCTTCGGAGCACGCGTGCATTCACTGCATTGCATGTAGACACACTGCCATTCGCCCACACACAATATATATCCCTCATTTGTACAAATACAGCTAGCTCTCTGGGGGAGGGAGACACGGCTAGGGAGCAGACTTGGGGGATTTAAAATGTGAAGTTCAGTCTGCTGTTATAAAAACCAGCGGTGGAGGGAAGGGGGGAGCTCCGCCCAAGTCCAGTGGCGAGGCGCAATGGCTTATGTGCCCTGCACCTTGCGAAACATCAGGGACAGACGCACCAGCTGGAGTTCCGAAAGCTCCGGGGCCACTTGCTACGATTTCCTCTGTCACACAAGAGCCAAGACGAGCCCCGTCTGGACCGGCGCTTGTTGGGGATCAGTAGCAGGGAAGGGACCACATAGGAAGGGAGAGCAAGGGCGCCAGATCCACCCCCAGCCTGCTCCCATTGCAACCCCTGGGAAAACTCCCCTGGTGCCGATGCAGGTTGCAAAAGGCGCGCACGCCGGGGTGGGGACTGCTGGGTGTTGGGAGGTGAACTCTGCCCCCTGTCGGAGTAGGGCAGGATGCTGCTCTTTAGCCCCTGCCCTGCCCAGCTGCAGCATAACAATCCCGTCCGCACCCCTTGTCCTGCCCCGCCAGGCCAGCCCGCCCCGCGTGGACAGCGCACCCTTCCGCGGAGCCAGCTGCGCCCCACCTAAGCGGTGCGCGGATCCTTGCCCTGGCCTCTGCCCCTGCTTCCGTTCGGTTCAGCCCAGAGCGACGATGCTCACTGGGTCACACGAGCATGCGGATCCTGGGACCGGGCTGAGCACTTTGCTGGGCTTCAATGAGAGCAGTGGGTGTGTCCGGCATCCATCAGGAGGCGCCCAGCACCTTGCAGGATGGGCCCCTAACACTCAGGAGCCCAAAGCCATTCATACGGTGCTGCTGCCTCTGGTCCAGCGAAGGTTAACGGCTTTCTTGCAGCTGCTTCGCCCTAGCTAAGGGCTCTGGGAGCGAGGCAGACAAAAGCAGCAACTGAAACACCTGCGATCTATCAGTGCAATAAACTATGTACAGTAATGTGGAGTAATTGCTCTTTCCGCTTCCAGAGGGAGCTCAAAGCTGGAAAATCAAGGTTAGAATCGTCCAAACTGTAAACAATTTCCCCAGGACCTATGCAAAGCATGAAGATCTGCACAGACAGACAGCCGCATACAGACAAAGCGATTTGGCTAGGAAGGACTGTTAAGGTTAATTTTACTTTTTAGGGAGCGAGAGCCTCCTTCCACCTGCATTCACTGGAAAGGAGACAGTGCAACTTTCCCTGGGTGTCTTGGTAGGGATGGCTGGCTACCAGACCACAATAAAAAGAAACAAGTGGGTGAAAAATTACAGGGGGGGGGGAACGGGGAGGGAAAAGATGGTTGAACTGACTTAATGCACTGTGAATAAAGTGATAATTATATTTATTACAGCCCGGAAGATTGTTTAACAAATATATAAATTCTGGAGGTGGCGGGATATGTATTTGTGTATTCACACGCACACGAGTGCCCATACTAGATAGATAGATAGATAGATAGTGTAAATTGTGTGTGCAAACACACACACTATATATGTTGACATGTGAGAGCATACAGATATATAAGTATATATTCGTGTATACTTTCGTATGTGCCGTTATGTATAGTGTATCTCCATGTAGCCAATGTATGTATGTTGCATATTTTATTAAAATACCTAATTCCATTCTCTAGTTCAAGTTTAACAAAGGCTAACACCCTAAAAAAATGCAGTCCTGACTCTGAAAAGGCCAATTCTAATTAACACAACCTCTTCAAAGAATTGGTGGGATTTGGTTATTTTGAGACAATTTGCTGCTTTTGTGTTCTTGGGGAGCGCGGTGTGTCTGAAATCACCCTGTACCGAGGCAATTCAGCATATTAAAGGGTGTTTTTCTATTTCAATCCCTGCTGCATTCGGCGTACAGCGACCGCTCACCTGCACAGCCTGAGCCTTCTTCTCCGGCCAAATGGAACTCGGCGATATACATCTGACTCCATAGACCCGAAAAAACCCTGCAAAGCCGCCAGGCAATGTACGTAGAAACCTCCCTTTCCGCCAGACAAGACCTAATCTGTGTCTTATTCTATGTATAAATCATCAAGTACAAGTTACAAATTTGTTTCCTTCAGAGAATCCCATTTTATTGCTCTTTTACCAAAGAGATGGCATGTCATTGTTCAAGAAAGTATATTAAAGAATCATCGCGAGCTCCCTGTCAAGTCATTATGCCTTTATCCCCACCAATTAACCACACCTCATAGGGCTGCTATTAACAGCTAAATTGGACTTAAAGTGAGGTATCCCATTTCATGGAGATGGCGCGATCTAACTCAGACAATCACACCAGACAGCCATAAAGATGATGGAGGTACCCGCTGGAGCAGGTTCCTCCAAAAATCCAAGACATCTTTCTTCACACGTGTTTGGAAAAGTTCAGGATGCTGTTAACCTGATGCGCAGAAAAGAAGGGTGATGTGTCCTCTCGGTTCAACACACAAAACACCCTTTAAAATGAAGGTAGATAACACTGGGGGAGACATGGGGGGTCATGGAGGGGTTCATCAGCTGTAGCCCTGGCAGATCAGTAATCGCTTAAATCCAGAAGAAAAAGAGACGGTGTTTAAGGGACCAAACGTCTAAACGATTCTTCAGTGGTGTTGGGGACGGGACACCAACCAAAGTTTGCATCAGGGACAGTCGTCTTCCCAAAAGTTGTCTTTCTCGGGCTGAGAAGAGGTTTCACATGCGAGATGCGAGGGAGTTGGAAAGCCTGGAGTGTTTGATGGGGAAATAACACCTGGGGCGCTCCAAGCCGTCAGTAGGTTAGGACGGGGTTCCCCGGAAAGCAGGGAACCGAGCTCTTTCGCGCAAGGTGAGGTGAGGGAAGACAGGTAACTAATTGCACCCGGGTAAGCTGGGGCCCACGCGTGTTTTCAGGAAAAATGTCAGTTTCCTATGGGGAATTCTGATGCTCATTGTCATAAATTATTGTGCTAGACCAGGACTTTCCACACTGCCTGCAAACTCTCTTTTCCTGAGACGCACTTTCCCCTTGCACTACAACCCTGATCCTTGGCAGGCCAGAAACCACCTCTGTTCATCTCCTTACAATAGCAATTTTATGGACTATAATGCGCCATCCATCGTAATGAATATGCCTGGAAAGCTCTGAGAGCATATGAATGCATATTTTAAAACGTTACCTTCCCTACCTGTCCATTTTCTTAGTTGGTTATAACAAAAGACAACCCAGATACCTTCAGTGACACTGAATTAATTCTAAATATTTGGTATACAAATTTAGCAAGCCTAAAGGAGATTAATTTTCCAGAGTAATCCAATTAAAAGATTTCTAAACTAATCTTTTTGCCCCAAAACTAGGAAAAAAACCCTGTTTTTATGACAGTGATTTATTACATTGGTTTATTGTATAGAAGGATTGCGTCCCTGCATCG
Source organism: Pelusios castaneus (assembly GCA_007922175.1). Classification (NCBI taxonomy): domain Eukaryota; kingdom Metazoa; phylum Chordata; order Testudines; family Pelomedusidae; genus Pelusios; species Pelusios castaneus. Next base: position 9,235,238 of record ML685830.1, read on the forward strand.
GAAATGACCTCTGTTAATCAACAGCACACTATCAGAAGTTAAAAACATATGTGTGTCCTGAAATTTTTATATATATATATATATATATATATATATATATATATATATATATAAAGAAACCTGCCTTGAATATTACATGTGAGGGAATTCAGTTGCTTACAAGCACCATAGACTTTTTAAACTGCTAATAGATTTATGGTCTCTTTTCCGACGCCCATCCAGAGTAATTAGCACATATGTTCTAAATAGATGATAGTTTTGTGAGCAATAAAGCAATTACCCATCGCTGGAGCTGACAGTTCCTTCAACTAAGCTCCAACCAGCAGCTAATTGGAAAAGTCATTTCAGCTCCATTGTCTGCAATTAGTCCTGCTAAACTACTACACCCAAACTAACTGGTTTGAGGTTTATTTATTCATTTCTATTTGCATTTACAAACCTTTACCAAAGAACACTTAACTTTGCCAGCGTTCAGATCGCGTTTTCGGAACCCCTGGGAACTGATTTTTCTTTTAAGTGTGATCTTGTCTTCCTTCCAGTTCCCTTTTTTCCGTCCATACTGGAAGGTTCAGTGATTCATAAACATTTGTCCACTACGCTGAGACCGTTTGTTAAAACAATATTTCCTCAGCCATTCCGGAAATGTAGCCAAATGGGAGTTTGATGCTGCTCAAATACTTCGTATTTCCTTTCAACTTTCGCTCTGTATTTGGGGATACCTAGGTGGACTTTTTTTAACCAGCCCTCCGCTCCAAAAGACATAAATCAGATGTTCTGGTTAACACACTGTAACCCGTTTGTGACAAAGCACGGGCAAAGATGAATCAAAGAAAAAGGAAAAGAAAATTCCCACTCAGTAATACAGCGCCTTTACTCTCTGAGCATGAAGATTTTTTAAAGCAAATTGGAAATAGGAAAGCCCTTTTTCTCTCTCAGAGCGCTTCCCTCTGAAGGTGGAAAAATTAAAAGGCATTACATGTTCAAGACTTGTGCACAGTGAGTGGAAAAAATGTGTTAAACATCGGTTTGACGCCCCACCGGAGCTTCAAAATATATACCGGCTGGGTTTCTTCTACTTGATTTAATCTTTATTGGACTGGGCTTCTTCTTGCCTTCTATTCACCAGAACTCCTAGTAAAATGTATCATTTGAGAGGAGGGCTGGGTAGCCCTTCATTTTAAACAGCAGACTTTAGCAGGTATTTAGCAGGGAGGCACTCCAAGGAGTTGGAAGTAGGTTTCTTAGTCAAGATTTCTGCCCAGGGCTGAGTTGGATCAGGAGTGTAGAAGATTTGCGTGTTGGGATGGAACCTGTAGCCTTAGCAACAAAGTATATACTTAAAGGAATTTACTGCTAAAGCATTCTGGACACAGAAAGAAATGCGAATGTCTGAGAGGTTAGAAGGAGAAGACATAGATCTTTGGTTTGAATTGAAAGCTTCCCTGCCTTTTTAGCAAAGCTTTTCTATTTTTTTAACAGCTGCACATTTTATTAATATTGTTGGTTGGGTTTTTACAAATAAATCTAGGAAAGATTAACTGTGTCTTACAAAGAAAAGCCAACAACTTCAGTTTCAGCTAGCACATTAGATTTGCTAAAGAAATTCTGATCTCAGTAAACTGAAGTTAATTGCCCAACTTCAGACAGACAGTCGCATATGTATTTGTGGAAGGAAAGGTTAGTTCACAAATGTCCCTATTCACATTTAGGTGTCTGTCTGTGATTTGTCCAGATAATAATAAGCTGTGCGAGAGATTAGATAGATAGATAGATAGATAGATAGATAGATAGATAGATAGATAG
>ML685830.1:9237540-9252928 GCA_007922175.1 Pelusios castaneus
CTATCTATCTATCTATCTATCTATCTATCTATCTATCTATCTATCTATCTATCTATCTATCTATCTATCTACACACATTCACAGAGGCAATTCTAGAGTAAAGGCATTTTCGTTGCTCCCACAGTTTCCTTCTATTACGAGCGATTAGATGGTGTCCATTCAAAGTTGCTGATCCAGAGAGAAAATAGGAGTAGATAAAAGGAGATTTCAAGTGACCTCCTCGTCCCTTTCACACCAACCTGAGCTCCAGAATAGCCAAGGATCAACTCGGACAAAAGCCCTTTCCTTTCCCCTTTCAGCTTCAGAAGATTCGGTGCAAGGGGTTAACAATAAAACACATAACTCTCACCCAGTTTGGTAGGATCATGCAATTTTGTATACTTTATTAACTACACCGTTGGATATGCCTGATCTTAATTCCCTAGAAATATGTGAATGAAATGCACTTAGCATGATAAAATACACAGCATTTATTTACAGTTGGATGTGGTCTGCTTGTGCGATCTGTTATGTTTATTCTATTTCATTTAAACTTTGCCTAAACCGCATGCCAGCCCTTTGCACACCGATAGCATACGCTGTAATAAACATATCTTACTACTGACAGTTTAAGTGAAAATGCTAAGGTTTATTACTTAGATCAACCTTGTGATGAGGCAAACAGGATTGTACCAGTACTGTCCTTACCAGAAGCACGCCTGTGTTTCCTGAGCAAAACACTTTTACAGTGTTTTATCTCATGGCAGAGAGGAGAGTGACATTAGATACTTAAATTTATTCCAACAGCCCTCAGACTGCGAAAAGTCCGACTCGCATCTACTTCTAATGGACTAATCCCTCCAGTAAAAGAAAGAAGAGTTTTGACAGGTAACTATTAGGGGAAATCATTTTAGTACAGTTAATTGTATTGTCAGGACAACCTAACAACTTTCAAACTCGTTTCCAAACGTCAACTTTTCACCAAAAGCCTCTCCCTTTTTAATTGTAGGAAGAAGAAATAGCTCCAAATGCATTCTGCACAGAAGTCAAGGCTTTAAAAGGTGGTCAGATGGGTTACAATGGAGAGTCTCGTGTTAATGGCTTTGTACACAGGCGTTTCTTTTGGCTTCAAGCACTCAGATCTCCGCAGCTTTATTTGTGCCGAAAGTAAATATTTGGTTCTGGATTCACTAATGTGAGCGAAATAATTCCCAGATTTCCCTTACGTAGAAAGCTTTGATTTGCATTAAGAGGTCATCAATTTCCTTCCCTGTTGGTTGTAATTGTCAGGATCCTTTACACTATGAAACAAGTGACCCTGGATATGGGTTTTTTCCATCTTACGTGCCCATATATTAAAAAGCTGAGTTTCGGTATATTCACATTTCTTTGTGATCTACTGTACGGATGCATAGCTGGAGAGAGAGAGAGAGATTCACAGAGAGAGAGCAAAGATGCGACTCAGTGCCCTGATTTCAGGTTAGCAGTCAAGCGCAAAACTTTTGCTAGCTAACAAATGCCAAAAGCAAGCTAAAATGAGTGTTGGCTATTGGATAGGCTGCAGTGACGGCGGATCGTCTTTTGGGAGGTGTTCTTCTGTCATTCCGTTGTATGCCAACAACGTCTAAAATAATTTTAAGAGAATTCAGAGGAAAGGGGGAAATTAATCTTATTACAATGTCTTGATTTAATAACATGCCAGTAGAGACTAACTGATAAGGTACCTTTAAAAGGAAATCTTTGAAAACCTGTACTGATAGAATAGACTAGAGCCACTGACCTTCAACATCTCTTCACATGGTTTCGGACATGTTCGTTTAGGCAGTTAAATTTGACTGTTTCTGATGTACATTCACCAAATTCCCTGATGATTTATTTGTTGGGGGGGGGGGTTAGCTTGGTTTGTTTGATGTTTACTCTAATAAATGCTTTGTTTTTTATTATGTCTGATCGAGGCTTTTCTGCATGATGTAGATACGAGTTTGTGTTTTTTTTTCCTTTTCCCAAGGCCATCTTTGCTCAGTGTGATTTACCAAAGACCAAGAAGGAATGGCCAGGACGGGTGGATTTTATTCTTTTTCGAAATAATTGTGGGAAGTTATAAGGGAGGCATTCAGAAATCAACTTTAAGTCAGACTTGGGAATCTACCTCCAGAATGTTTTGCCTCACTGTATGTTTTAGAAACGGGGGAAAGGCCTTGTAAATGAGGGTATATGCATCCATAGGTTAGTATACATGGGGGAGGGAGAAAGAGTGAGAGTGAGAGAGAGAATTTCACATATAAGTTCTGCAGTTTGACTGAACAGCTATGGCCTAAAAAAATTAAGTGACAAGTAACCAGTAATGGACTATGAATCCACCAGCTCATTATAATCTGCTGAAAACCACTTTTCAAAGCAAAGAGAAATTTTCTACTATAAAAACAAAATCCTGTGGATATATCTTTCATTATGCTCTTAAATGAACTAGGGTGTCATTCCAACCTGACCAGGACAGAAAAAAATGCCTGGCATGGTTGAGAATAAAGGCCCCAGCATAGTTATTGATAGAGGAGGCCTCTCTGGGCATGCTTCTTTCTAAAGGCCCTAGTCTAGTTAACACAAGAGGCCAGCCCAGCTGAAATCTGAATAGAGCCCTAGTATAGCTAAGGTTATAACAACGGGCAGCTTGGCCTGGCAAAGAGAAGCAGCTTGTAGCTGCAGAAGAGGAAGCCTTAAAATGTTTTCATTATAATTAAATCTGCAAAGCAACCAAATAAGGGAAACAGTGCACTGTGAATGACATCATGACTATTAACTGACTGACCTGGTATTAGACAATATCAGACACAGTTTGTCAATAGTGCTTAGAATGTACTAACTGATTTGTGGGCAACACAGCTCAGTACAGGGTTGGGTAGTTATTCGAGTATGTGTTCTCAGTGTGTAGAATTCAAGGCATGCATTGAATAGGATTCTCTGAGGGTGCTATAAGTACATCTCTGAAGAGTGGGATTATGTGCATTTTAATGGATTTTCAAAATGGCATTTTTATAGTTTTCAGCTGCATTTTCTTATCAGAATAGGGGTTGATTAAAAATACTTAACAGTTGGTAAGGGCAAATATATATTTTACATGAGAACTGCTTGTTGTGTCTTATGATAGCTATATATGATTGATAGTACATATATATAATATATGTACAGTCACCAAATACCCAGTCCTGCCTATGTCTGATATATATGTACTATCCCCAAATACCCAACCCTATGTGTGATATAGATGCACATAAACCCCCAAAATCTTTGTGAGGCTTAGCAAGTAAAGCAGATGTTTCACATGTATTTTAGGACACAATAAAGATGTCCCTTGAACTCAGCCCCCAGTTTACATGTTATTTTCTCCTGTACTCGTGCTCTTATAAAAATCATTTCTTTTGTGTTCTCTCCATTTTCCCTAAAATAGCACGTAATAGATTCACAGCTAACCTAGGTAATCAACTTTGGTTTCCTGAAGGCACAAGAGTGTATGGAGAAGAGAGTAAAAGGGGATCCATTTTTTGTGTTTCACCAGAACACCACACAAACAACTAACAAACCCTAAAATTCCAAACTGGGCTCTATCTAATGAATATAGGTTTTTTATGTCAAAAGAAGGTTAAGTGTGAGAAAGCCCCTAGCTCTGTACTGTTCTTATCGTGAACTGTTTTGGCCATTTGATATATGGCAGAGGGCACGTTAAGAAATTGTAGAAGCTCATTTCCAATATACATTTGAGTTGTCACCATTTTTAAGTCTTATTGTAATTTATGGAGGGGGGAGGAAGGAATGCACTTTGTCAAGCGAACCTTGTTTTGACCTGGACATTTTAGGAATGAGTCTACTTTTACTGATAGATTGACTACATCCCAGCTCAACTGCTTACAGTCTACTTCCCAAGACTTACACAACGCTTCAGAAAGATGGGACTTTTGCCCGGGAATCAAAACCGCACTAAACGCAGGTTTCACAGTTCCTTTAAGTCTCTGCTTTTAAAATACACAGGTAATTGATGCTTTCTCAGAAAGTGATCTGATCATCACCATTCCCACAGCCACGGTGGAGTAAAATCGCCCCTCTGAAACAGAACAATTTGAGTTGGTTTTGTGTTTTCTTCTTATTGCAGCATGTTTCTCAGTTCAGGGGGTTCTGATTGCTGTCCCTTTAATCTGTTGACACTATCTCTCAGATAAACAAGCTGCCATCGATCTTTTCATTAGGTGATCAAATAACAAACAGAACAGGTGAAAAACAAGCGCGTTAGTGTGGTGACATTTCTTTAAGAGGCATCCTAGCAACATTAGGAGAAGTAAAAGTTCTGTTCAACAATGATGTGGAATGGCTGGATGCATGTGCCTCAGTTGTGTCTATAATATTTGCGTAGATATACACACAGGCAAACAAAAGCGTGTTATTTTACTGGGGGACTTGCGTATAGAGACACACGCACATATCTGTGTGCTGAATGGAAAAACAGATCTCATACTAAAAACGGGAAGCTATAAATATCTCCCATCTCTATTCCTATCATCAGAGGCAATATGCCTGAAATATAGAAATAACAGGCCGTGTTCTCGAGCTGGATTGCCTGACGAGCCTCGGGAAAGCAGTCTGGATGGTAGAAGGAAAAGTTACCCTTGCAAAGTGCTATTAAACTGTTAACTCCATCACAGTGGGTTTCCAGTGAAATGTAGACACACGTTGCTTCCCACGTTTAACCCCATTAGAAACACCGAATAGAAAAAGCAGTACTTGCCTGGTGAAGCCTGGCTTGGCCAGGATCTGGGTGCCAACCGAAGCGATCCAGGCTCCGAGGAAACCTTTTCAAGAAGGAGCAGGGCACAAGCTGCTGGGTCCATCCACCTTCTCTCTGGCTCTCTTTCTCTCTCTCGCTCTCTCTCTCCCTCTCCCTCTCTGTGCCTTGCTCTGCCTCTTTTACTCCCTGTCTCTTCACAGTCTGGGGAGTAAAATCTAGATGATATACATAAAGAGCCTGCTTTTTTGTCTGATTTAATCTTATTCGTTTCACCTTTTCACTGACCAGGAGCAAGGAGCGAGAGTTTATTTGGAAAGAGGGAGAGAGAGGAAAGGAGCCCACTGTTGCATAGTCAATAACATCCTTTTTATCAATGCAATATACAATAGGGGCGGCTTGGGCAGGGGACTCATTGAAAATCTCTTCATTATTTCAGGACAAAACACACCGTTTATTCTGATTTTAGAAATCATCCTCTCAAACTGGCTCAAAATCTTACATTTGTGGGCTTGACAGAAAATAAAATCATTAACAAATCTCGGGGGCTTGTTTCTTTGGTTTTTAAATGAAGGGGATTTTTTTTTTAAGAAAAGCTTCTGTAATATTTTGCATTCCCCTTGTCCTTGCAGGTTTTGCTTGGTCTCCAAACTGATTTAAAACTTTGCAGTGCGCTAAGGGGAGTTCATAACAGTTTCTTTCTCCTTTGTCACACACAGACCTTCACCCAAGGCGCATTTAAAGGACTGCACAAAGGAGGACGGTGCAGGGAAGAAGGGATGGGGGAAAGAGGCTAGAAGAGGTACACAGTTAAAAAGAAGGTTTGTTTCCCCAACGCAGCTTCTTTTTTAAAAAGTCATCGAAAGATTGTGCGGCGTCCTGCTGCTTTAGAAAAAAGCACGGGCTTTGTGCATTGAGAAGGAAGGGGGGAGCCGGGCTGCTGCGCCTCGGCGCGGTTCCTGTCCGCTAGATGGCAGCCGGATCCAGCGTTTCCCTGACAGAGCTGGAAGAGAGCGCAGGCCCCCTCCCCCTACCCACACACACACAGTCCAACCTTCACTCTCTCTCTTCCCGGGACTCTCGTTTACAAGCATTGATCTTCCCAGACAACAAAACGAGAATTTACTTTTGTTTTATTAATAATTATTGAAGCATTGCCGGCTGTTTAAACCGCCTTGGAAAGGGACACTCCTGGAAAGTGTAATACCACCAAGAACTAAAAATAACCCTGCCAGGGTACAGGAAAGTGTGGATTTCTGATCTCATTTTATGACCCGGAGAATCCCACCGGTGTCACTGATCGCAATTAAAAATATCAAAGGAGGAAGAAGGGTTTAGGGGATAAAGGGGAGCCAGCCTCGTGGTACAGCAAAAAGAGCAAAGTTAAATATTAAATATCTAGCCACACACTTGCATTCCTCATTGCACAAAGCATTTTTTTAACTTTCAGTCATTAATATGCCTAATAACGTTTTTCAGTGGGAAACATACAGAAATCTAATTTTTTTTTAAAAAACCCAAAAACTTTTCCGCGCGAGCCAAAATAATTTCCTTTTAATTCCCCTTTCCCCCTATCGCAATGCATCGCCCCCTCCCCCCCCCCCGTCCTTTTGATGTGTGTGCGTGTGTGAGTGTGTATGACCATAGACGACCCATACTAATCAGGTCTCAAAGTAAATAGCAGCGCAGGGCGATCTCAATGTAAATTGTGCTTGTCAGAAGAACCCCCCCCCCCTTCATTCCCCAGCCCAGTCAGTAGGTAGCAGAGAATAAAAAAAAAAAAGAGGGGGCCTCTTAACCAATGGAGTGAAGGAGGCTTGGCTAACCTTAGCCTCCCATTTTCTCTCCCCCCAATTCAGGGCTCTGACCAGTCAGTCGCCTTTGATTATCAGTTGCCAGCAGCCCCTCTCTTGGCTCCTTGACATGAGCTCCATATAAGGCAGCGATCTCCATAGAAACGTGTCAGTTTCAATAGTAGTGTCAAAGTTCACTATATACAGACATTCGCGCAGATCCCCCTTTCGGAAACATTGCTCTGCTAGTCTTCCCGTTTAAACGCATTCATTTTTTGGGTGTCTCTCTCTCTCCCTCTCTCTCTCTCTCTCTCTCTCTCTCTCTCCCTCTCTCTCTCTCTCTCTCTCTCTCTCTCCCCTTTCTTGCATATTCTATTAGGGTTTTTTTTCTCTTCTGCTCCCTCTTCTCTTTCCTTTTCTTCTTTTTTTCCCACCCTTTCTCCTAGTGTCTTTCGCTTCATTCCTGCAGAAGAGAGAGAGGTGAAACTAAAAAAAAAAAAAAAAAGGAAATAAAGAAGAAGCAGCAGCAGCCGAGAGAGAGAGAGAGAGAGAGAGAGAACACGCTTTCACATCTTAATATCATCATTATTTTTTCCTATTATTGTCTTTTTTTTTTTATTTTGGGGGAGGGTTTTGGTCCTGGCTGATGAGTTTTTATCTGAAATACTTTTTTTAACCAAAAAAAGACGAGAGAGAGAACAATTCGGGGGCGATCTCCAGTGATTTTTGCAGCCGGCATCGTGTATGCTAACCGAAGAAGAAGGAAGGGGCAAGAAAGAGGGAAAGAAGAGGATTTATTTATTCGACCTACTTTGGATCTCTCGTTTTCGGCGTGTGTCATTATTATTCTCCTTCTATTTTTTTACACTTCGCTGTGAATTCGTCTCCTCTGCGAATTAGTCACATCCAATTTCTTTTGTATTTCTTCGATAAACAGAGAAAGAGAGAGAAACAACCACCACCACCAACCTCAACAACCTCAAACTGTCTAATCTGCCAGCCCTCCTCGCCCGCGTTCCCCAAGACTGCTTTCCTGAATGGCTGACTGCGTCTTGCCCTGGACCTGGCCCCCGGACACTTTTATCCCCTGATCATCGGCCGCCTTCTTCTCTCTCTTCACCGCCCTCTGCCAGCCCGGCGACCCCGAAGGAGCCCAGAGCGCCGGCGGCGGCAGCCCAGGGGGAGAACCAGCGGCACCAGCTGGGCCCCGGCAGCGAGCGGCGGCGGCGGCGGCGGCCCCGACCTCTTCCTCCTCCTCCGGCTTCCTCTATGTCTGCCCATCCTTTGCACTCCTAGCGCTCGGACTGCGCGGCGGGCGGGTGCGTGGCTGCGTGTGTCCGCGGATCGTCTCTCCCCGCAGCCTCGCCGGCCGCTGCTGGTCTTGCAACTTGCGCCGAAAAACGCCGCTTTGGGGGCTGAAAACAAGGGGGCCCCCGATCCCCCTTCGCCGCTCCCTTCCCCCCAAAGAGCGAAAGGGAGAGCGGGGGGGTTGCAAAAATAAAAAGAAAGAAAACGGCAGAAAGAGCCACGAGCGGCGGCGGCAGCCGAGCTCCCTTCTCCCTCCGCTCGCCCCCAAAGCCGAGCCACCCACTCCCCCCGCCCCCCTCCTCTCCCCGGCAGCCCTCGGCGAGAAGCTCCGCTCCCCGGCACTCTGCGGGCCCGAGATATGGCAATGGTAGTCAGCAGCTGGCGAGATCCGCAGGAAGACGTGGCCGGGGGCAACCCGAGCGGCCCCAACCCCGCAGCGCAGCCGGCCCGAGAGCAGCCGCAGCAGCAAGCGGCCTCGGCGGCCCCGCACACCCCGCAGACCCCCAGCCAGCCGGGCCCCCCTTCCACGCCGGGCACGGCCGGAGACAAGGGCCAGCAGGGCTCGGGCCAGAGCCAGCAGCACATCGAGTGCGTGGTGTGCGGGGACAAGTCGAGCGGCAAGCACTACGGCCAGTTCACCTGCGAGGGATGCAAAAGTTTCTTCAAGAGGAGCGTCCGCAGGAACTTAACGTACACATGCCGTGCCAACAGGAACTGTCCCATCGACCAGCACCACCGCAACCAGTGCCAGTACTGCCGCCTCAAGAAGTGCCTCAAAGTGGGCATGAGGCGGGAAGGTGAATATTTCTTCCCTATTATGCTCTGTAGCTCGCGGTGGGTATTTGCAAAACCCCTCTCCGGCTTTGCACCCGGGCTTTTTGGTTTGCGCGGGTGCCCTCCTCCTCTTTCCTCCCTCCCCCCCCCTTCCCCATCACCGCACACTTCCCTTCCCTGCTCGCTGCGATGGGAATTTATGATGAGGATCAGGCACTAAATATTTATTATTTCTCCGGTACCACTAGTACCACTCGGGCGTGGATGTGGTTTTGTCTATTGTTGGCATGAAGCTGGGGGGGGGGCATCTTTCTTTGCGAGATGTGTTTCCTTCTATCCCTCCCTGTACATATCACATTCAAAAACCACCCAAACACTTCGCAGTAGATCCATTTCCACCATCATCTTTCCTGAAAGAAAGATGAAAGACATGTAAGTGAGGGGGGGAAAGGGAGGGGGAGAAATATGCTACTGTATCTCAGCTTCCTTGTGCTTAACGTCTGCTTCTTGGAAGCTGTGGCCTTCTTTTCACTCCGGGCTCTCCCAGGAAAGTTTGCGATTGAACCGTGTCTTTATAGTTCTGTCATTTTGTAGCATGCTGCTCATTTTATTTCTCGATCAAACTGCCCCCGCCCTGTTTAAATTCTGCCTACAAATTACAATTTGCAACATACTTCCTGATTCTTCTGATTTTAGTATCCTCTGTTTCCAGCATGAGCTCCCCTCCATCTAAAACGCTCTTTTGCAGAGTAGTTATCGATGTTTGCTGGTAATATGCCTTGTTTTCCTGTAGCAAGATTTGCTGCACAGTATTTCCTAAATACATTTAGCCGAGAAAAGTTAAGTTTTATCTTGTGACTATCGTTAAAGATGTCTCCTAATCAAAGAAGGGAAACCGTCAATTCTGTGGAGGGGGGATTATTGCGTCTTTAATTGGGTTTTAAATTATATTTTACATGCCACAAGAAAAGAAAGTGAGTTCCTTCAGACCTGAAAGAGCTCGCACATATGACGACTTCATTTGTAGTTTGAGGGAGCTGTTTGTAGGCGCCTGGGGAAAAAAAGCAAAGTTAGGATTGTGTATTCATTTAATTGAAAAATTACTGCCAAGTTTAAAACTACCATTAGGTGTGGGGTGGGGGAGGAATCCAGCCACGTAGGTTTTGAGGGCTCAGTTGAAAGTTAGGTTTTCATCACTATTATAATAAAAGATAAAGTTACGAAAATATTGCACGATCCAAAGTGGACAACATAAATTATGTATGTGTGTGTTGGTAATAAGTCTAAGGAGCAGTATCTTCTCCTGAAATTACCTTTATTTACATGGGATACACTTTGAAACACGGGCTCTGATGAAGTAAAACATGCACACACTAAAAAAAACTTTGGTCAGCTTTAGAAACTCCAAGCATGCTTGCGTTTTGTATTGAGATGGTTAATGAATCCAGTGTTTTTTGCAGTTGCAAGCTTGTGCATTCACTGTGCAAAGCTGTCTACAGACTTTTGCATTGCACCAGCGCAGCAAAGATATTAATTAAACCCTCGCCTTTTTTCCACTAATGTTTGGCTACTGTAAGTTCAGACCCTTTCCTCCCCTTTAAAATATTTGATCTTTCTATTCCTTCTACCAGTGAGAACTTTGTGGGGCGGGAGAGGGGACATGTGTGGATCCGGCTCTGGGTAATAAAAAGTTAGAAGTGGGTAGCGGGGGGGGGGAGGGCTGTGACCTGAGCCAGTTTTAGGGCTAATTGGGTGGGATTTTTGAAGAATATGGACACGTTTATTTTTTAAACCACCGTTTGCTGGTCAATCCACAGCTACTAGGACAATGGAGTGGGGAATGAGAAAGAGTTTGGGTCTCTCTATTTTAACAGATTGCTGTGATTTTTTTTTTAACCCAGGCAGCATGTAACAAGCCGGGGGGATTCTTTTATTTGCATTTCGGTGGTTGCTTTCTTTCTGCTGGGAGGGGGGAGGCTGGTAGCTCGTCTCCTTGCCTGGGCTGGGATTTGCTTTGATTTGTATCGTGCCTTCTCCTTTCTGTCGTGGCTGTGCTGGTGCTGGGATGCCTGTGCAGGGGGTAGGAGCTGCAGCCTGCTGTGTATGCACTGATCCATGTGTCTCCGCTGTCTCTAGCTCTCCGTACGCGTGTGTGCGTGTGTATCTGCGGGAAGGAGCCCCGCATTGTCTCCGGCTCGCTGCAACGTGCCGGGCGATGCCTGCAACCCTCCTGGATGCACATTTCCTCTCCTTTTCTCTTTCTTTTTGTCAGCGGTTCAGCGAGGAAGGATGCCTCCGACCCAGCCGAACCCAGGCCAGTACGCCCTGACCAACGGGGACCCCCTGAACGGCCACTGCTATCTGTCGGGATACATCTCGCTGCTGCTGCGGGCCGAGCCCTACCCCACCTCTCGCTACGGCAGCCAGTGCATGCAGCCCAACAACATCATGGGCATCGAGAACATCTGCGAGCTGGCCGCCCGCCTGCTCTTCAGCGCCGTCGAGTGGGCCCGCAACATCCCCTTCTTCCCCGACCTGCAGATCACCGACCAGGTGGCCCTGCTGCGGCTCACTTGGAGCGAGCTGTTTGTGCTCAACGCGGCGCAGTGCTCCATGCCCCTGCACGTGGCCCCGCTGCTGGCCGCCGCCGGCCTGCACGCCTCGCCCATGTCCGCCGACCGGGTGGTGGCCTTCATGGACCACATCCGCATCTTCCAGGAGCAGGTGGAGAAGCTCAAGGCCCTGCACGTCGACTCGGCGGAGTACAGCTGCCTCAAAGCCATCGTGCTCTTCACGTCAGGTGAGTGTGATGGGGAGGGGCGCGGGGAGGCCGGACAGATCGCCAGGCGACAGACAGAGCGCACTCGGGGCCTCCAGTCTCACCCCCCCAAGGCAGGCCGGGTTGGGGTTAGGTTAATAAAACCCACCCGATTTGCAAATCAATGTGGCTTTATGGGGAGAGCTGGCGTTCTACAGACACTGCCTTCCATTCTTCCCACCGCCCGGGTTTGTGGGGTGGGGGGAGAAATATTACCATATATCTTCGTGTGAGAGAGGGAATGTGTGCCTGTGAGGGAGAGAGAAGGGAGGCGGGTTTATGGTGCCACTTTAGCTGGTAAAGAGGGGTCTCCCTGCGAGTGCTAAAAGGGGGCATGAGCACAAATAAATAATACACATTACTGATTTATTACTGCCTGATTTCCCCTGATCGGAAACCATTCATGTTTGCAGTTGCAGAGATTATTGAGGATCGTAAAAAACAGATTCAATCTAAAAGAGAAAGGCCAGCCCCCCCCCCCCCCACCCAAAAAAAAAATCAACAATCCACCACCAACAATAAAACCAGCAAGTCCAGGGATGGGGGGGCGGGTATGTACCCGCTTCCCAGCCTAGAGAAAAATCTTTTTGCTCTGCAACCCGCACAGATACCGGAATTTTAACAGATTGCCTGAAAAAAATATCAAATTAAGTGTAGGAGGTGGTAACATGCATGCATGCATGTTAACAATTTTTCTTATGATAGATGGTTCAAATTAACTTGCAGGAAAGTGTATTAACTTTGCCTTTGAAGTGTTCTGGTTGTAGCCTCTAAGACTATAATACATCTTTTATTATTGTAACCTGCAAGAGGGAAATATATAAACATCAAAGACGAACAATTTGCGGAAAATTTAGGAAATATAAACAAAGCAAGATAGGAAGCCGCTCAATGTTATTTTCTGGTGTTAATATACCACCTTTTTTCTTTCTCCCTTGCCCCCAGTCTCTTTTTTGAACCGTTCCTTCCATTTAGCAATAAATAAATAGTTCTAATAAATCTAACTTTAAACTAGGCCGAACCAAAATTAAAAGCATTCTTGAACAAAGATGGCAAATCGTTCAAAGGCCTTGTTTAACAGCAAGCAGTTTATAATCCATCAATATATGTTGCCTTTCATGCATGAAAAATAGTATTTACATGGTATTAAAATGACTCTTAAATTTGCACAATATTGTAATGTAGCAAATGTAGTATTAATATCGATTTGAACATCAGATAATTTATTTAGACAGGAGTCTCTAATTTGTATGCAGGGTGGTCAGAGACATGTACTTTGACTGCCCCCTTTTACTTACGGTGCAAATGCAGTCTGGTAGCGTTGGAGGGAGTATTTCTTTGCAAAGGATAAAGTGCAGATCTTAAAACAAATGGAAGATTTACTCATTAGCCACCTCGACATTTTAATGCATTTTATCTTAGTAAGTCTTCTTGATGGAAACATGTTTTTCAAAACCGACAAAGAGACTGGACAGCATTTATCAGACTGATTTAACACGAGTCTGTCTGCAGACTTACATCTTTTTCATCCTCATTCATTTCAGACCAATCTCTGAGAATCTTGCTGTTTTTAAACACACATTGAAGGAATTATTGTAAAATAGAGGGAGAACTGGTCTGGTGCTTAATAATTATTAAAAGATTAGACTTCTGAAAGGTATTTGCCACAGGTGAGGAGTGGGTTGTTTTTTCTATCTTTTTCCCCCCAGAATTCTAGATCTGGGTTAGACATGTAGCTGGTGACTTTATATGTACTCCTTCTTTATATATTAAAAGTAATTTATTCAGGTAGATAATGAAATATTTACCGAGGGAGGAGCTTGCCCCAAACAATTGAGGAAAGTGATGAATGGGGTTTAGGAGGGGAACAATAATATTATTTTGAAGCAGAATTACATGAGGCATATTAGAAGATGGAAATACAGCTGTCAGTAGTAATTTACCCCCTTTTCCTTGCCCACAAACACTCATTTCCACTTTTGACTAAACTTGTTTTGATTGCTGGCCAGAGGGGAATTCATGGGAAGCCTTTCTCAAAGTCATCCAACTTTTAAGCAAACTTTGACTGATGGAAAGGACACTTTTCGACATATTGCCCAAAATAGTTTACTAAGGACTAAGTATCTAAGCTAGCATGAAGTTATCCTGTTGTGTGTTTTTCATTTGGGGTCCAGATAGAATATTTAATCTTTAAAATTCTGGACACCATCCAAGGACTGGGTCGTGACCCAAACGTACGTCTTTTTCTTAAGAATAATAATAATAGTAATAATAATAATAATAATAATAATTTATACACCTACATTTTCTTCTAATAAATAAAAGTTTCCACGATGGGCCCAGGAAAAATAACATAAATTCAATACATCTATTTGCAGCGCAATAAGAACTTTGATTTCTAGTTATATGCTAGCTGATTACATCTATATTTTCTGAACACTAAACTCTTCTGAATGCATCACATGAAATACATTGCTTGTACTACAAAGGATAAGGCTGGAGTGTACTGAACAGTAATGGTTATTTATTTACATAATTTCTTTTCCATAGACTGCAGGAAGAAATATCGAGCGCTCCCTTATTGACACATTGCCATATAAAAAGAGAGACACACAGAATTTCCACATTAGCCCTCCCTTTCTTAGCTGAGATATAATTCAGGGATGGTAAATATGTATTGCATTAGTTCTTAGATATATTCCATCTCCCCGGACTCAATAATCTAATCGCTTTTGTACCATATAGTGTTTAATTTTTTAATCTTGTTTTAAGCGATTGGAAAAAAATAAACTTGAAGAGTGCTAAATAAAATTCAAACAAACACCTATGCCAGGGGCATTTCAAATAATAAAGCAACAGCAGATATTATCTGCATTAAAAAAACTATAAGGGTTTCTGTGTCTAATACCAAAGCTAAGACATTCTTTCCCCCTGCTAACGTTTTTTCTACCCAGTAATTTCCCAATCTTGATTGTCCAGTGACTGCATTGTAGGTGCACTTATCGTAAATATCTGATAAATATTTTACTAACCTTAAGGGTATGACATATGGGGGCCTAAAAAAAATCTGCTAGGCTATCAGTAAGACCCTTTCATATTGCATTGTTTGGAAGTTGAATAGGGTCGTATTGCATAATGAGCAGATAATACATGTAAAATAGCAAGATATATGTAAATATGGAGTGTGATTTGTGGCAATCACCATATGAACAGGGCTGTGGTTTTGATATATATTGCAAACAGGAATAGGCCTATTCTTTTGAGATAGGTAGAGGTATAGATATTGCAACCTGGTGCTTTAGATGTTGCAAAATAACACTACATTAAACGTACAGTATGGATTAGCAAAACAGTCTGGCTTGGATAATTGTATATCTGAGGGATGTCTAGTCCATAACTCAGGTCAAAGGGTCTTTCCCTCAGAAGTTCTTGAATTATAGCTTGTTTTATTTGTATTTTTGCTCGAGGCCATAGTATGGTAGATGAAGGTGTTCAGAAATCTTTTTAAATTCAGTTCTTGAAACAGAAAGACATAAACTTCAAAAATCTAGTTGCCAGAGATTTTTTGCTTTGAATAATTTGTTGTGTCTTTCCAGGGTCATAATTTTACATTCACAATTTTGTAATGCCCTTTTGGGGCCATTAACATGCATTAATTCATATACAGATCTATATATTAGCGAAGTCTGGCTTTGATCTAGCGTCACCCGCACTGCAACCGACTGCTCGCCTGTGATCCTTATGTTTTAAAAATATTTATTATTAATATATGAAACAATGTGGATATTTGAACTGTAGGGGCAAATCCATTATATTTCACTGACTGTGGTTTCCTGAGCAAGTCTCTTACTAACCAACAGATACACAACAAGCTGCTGGTTTGGAATTTTAGAAGGTTTAGATAGATAGATAGATAGATAGATAGATAGATAGATAGATAGATAG